>JAAXNX010000596.1:0-26176 GCA_036491905.1 Folsomia manolachei | reverse complement strand
TCCTTCGGCCCCTTTGGAATCATCTAGCCAAGCTCAGGCAGCCGTCAATATGGACTTGGATGCGGACTCTTCTGGATGGACTCTTTTGGACACTGAAAGGGTAAATATTTGCTTTGATTGTTAATTAGTTTAGTCTCAGACCCAATCTCTGAAAAATAATTTTTAATTACGCGTTCTGTATTTCAGGCTCCCAATGCTAGCCCAAATGGTGTAGGACAAATTGTCGAAACTGGGACGACAAACAACGAAACGTCATCTGTGAACTTTGGACTTGTCGGACCACCATTGGCTCCCGTGATGGTACCCAATGCAAACATTACTGCAGAAAACAATGGAAACGTCCCACCACCAACTCCGACTGGTACTACTCCTGGGGGCCGCTTGTATCCAGGACTTCAACAACCCCAACTGCAGCAGTTATTCAGTGGAGTAACCCAGGCCATGAACTCGATGGTTCGAAATATTCCTATTGTTACCAATCCATCTGGACCACCCTCCGGAAATGTCAGTGGCCCACCATCAGGAAATGGTCCACAGGTGATGGATGTTCGATGCACCACAACTTTGAACCAACTCTTGGCAATGGGTTTTTCTAATCATGACGGTTGGCTGTCACGATTGGTAGTCGCCAAAAATGGTGAATTGGAGGCTGTTTTGAACGCGCTTTTTCCTGTTGCACAGTAATTTGTGCACGATACATTTTCTTTACATTCTCCTCTGATTTTGTCGTAAAGATCAGTTTTTAAATACAAAAAAATATCGTTTTATGTCAATCATATTATAGTATAGAGCTCACTGATTTACTATTAAAGTGAGCAAATTAGTGTCAATTCTTCTGCCGTACGTACTGGTAGACTTTGATGTATACAATCAGAATCAAATGAATTATGTGTGTAATGTGGTAGATCAAATCGAACAATTATAAGTGGAATTGAAAATGGAGTTGCTCGGAAGTGATTTTAATAATATTTAAATTAGTAAGTAATCATTACTACTTATGCATATTTTTAAGGGCATTATTATTCATTTGTTGTTGGGCCTGGAATCTTTGGAATTAATAAAAAAATGTATTTAAAATCCAAACATTGTGTAACTTTGACTTATCGATTATTATACTGCGTACATTTTCTTTATTCTTTAAAAAAAACATTTGGTTTTAAACAGGCAGGCTTATTATGCTAGTACTGTACTATTGTAGGCTTTAGAATAATGGTATTACAGTTGCATAATTTACTTAAATCGAATTTCATTTTTATGTAGTATGTGCATAATTACGAAAAAGTTGATTTGATTGATTTTGGAAAATAACGTTATGTAGAAAATCTTTTCCTATTATCCTTCTTGTCCAAAATCTAAAGTGAACTTGGTTAGTTTCTTCAAGTCTTCGTCGTTGACTGTCGGTTTTGAAGTTGACAATGATTTTAACATGTCGCTCTGCAAAACAAAACGTCCATCATAATAATTGTATTGAGACAAAACTAGTATTTAAAAAAACAGAATATTATACCATTGTTACTGGAGGCTTCTGCCAATTTTTCACCAGGAACATCTTGCCAAGTCATTTCAAATGCTCCAGGTACACCTGAGGAGCACGGAATTAACAAATCGTCCACTATTTCATTCGGATTGTTTCTTGAAGGTCCTGAAATTTTCCGGAAATGTGTAGCGGTTTGGACTTTTCGCACCGGTTGCATCAAGGCATCACGGACAACAATGCTGATATCAGCTCCAGAGTATCTATACAAAATTATTAGTTCAACCTTTGTATAATGTGCATACTATGTGTAAAAGTTCCAATGTTCTGAATATTACTTACCCCTCCGTCTTTGCTCCAAGCAATTTAAAATCTTCATCATGGAGGTTATTTGGGGTGCTGCCCAAATTAAGTTTAAACATGTTAGTTCGAGCAGGTGCCTCAGGAAGGTGGTATGTAAATCCTTTTTTCGAATCGTCGCCTGATAGCAGCATCCAAGACCCACGGAATATTGGTGGCACCAAGTACTAGTATCCCTTCTGTGTCATTTCCGACACCTTGCATTTGAACAAGAAATTCGGTTTTGATCCGCCTGGCGCTTTCAGATTCTGTATCTGATCTCGATGAGCAGAGGGAGTCAATTTCGTCAATGAATATAATCGACGGTTTGTGAGTCCTAGCTAGTTCGAAAAGGTTGCGGACAAGTTTTTCAGACTCTCCTAACCATTTGGACACAAGATCCGATGAAGATACTGAGAAGAAAGTCGAGTTGTTGGCTTCAGTAGCAACAGCCTTAGCCAAATACGATTTTCCGGTTCCAGGAGGCTGCAGTAAATGATAAATACATTAACCCACTACACATAATCCCGACCCAAAAGTCTAAAAGTTGCAAAACAAATGCTACTCACGCCAAATAAAAGAATCCCCTTCCAAGGAGTCCTTTTTCCAGTAAACAGGTGTGGAAATTTAATCGGTAGAATCACAGCTTCCTTCAAAGCTTCCTTTGCCCCTTCAAGACCTATCACATCCGACCATTTTATATTTGGTTTTTCAACGACAATGGCCCCTTCCAGTTTACTCTGCAACTTTTTCTTTTCCGGATCATCCCCATCGCTGTCACTGTCACTATCTTTATCCCCACTTTTCCTGCAAAAGTTTTCAATTTAAACATAAACTATTCATTTCCATATCAGGTCAGTAATTCATTTAAATTATGGCTATTACTTGGTTGTTCCACCTTCCTTTACAGGCTTTCCTTTATTATTTTTAGAACCCTTAAGAAATTTTTTGATGGTTTCTGCCCTGTCCAAGTACTGTACACATTTTTGACGAATGGTCTCCTTTGACTTGTCATTTTGTGCCTCGTCTATAAGTGGAGAAAGCCAATCATTAGTGAACTTTAAATTCTAGCTGTCCAACTTAAAGTCAAACCCAATTAACTCACATTTAATGGCATGAAGAAAGTACTCTACGCCATGTTCATAAAGTCGGAGGGCCTCTTCAAAATTCTTGTTGCGATCTTCTTCCGTTGCTTTTGTCACCAAATCAATGGCTTTCTATTAAAGAAATAATCAAAAATTTAGCACAAAGTACTAAAACCATCCAACAAAGCATTTCTCCTTCAAAAACTGTGACCTTACCTGAAGTGTCGTCCCAGTCGCCATGCTTTGGAAGGTGACAAAATACAACTATCAAAATAAGATGTGCGTTTTTGAGTAATTTACAAAAAAGTCGGAATTTAATGGAGGAGAGACGATTGAGAACATCAGTCAGAGAATTATGTGTCATCCACATAAACACAAAGTGGTGGGGCAGGTTGGGAATGACATCATCCATTAATCACTGATTACATGCAAAATTATTACGTGTCCACTCCTCTGTCATGAATTAGTTGGGATCATAGCAAATCATTGTTTTGTAAATATTTGTACTTGTCTAGTGCCACCCACTGGCTAGGGAGAGGACCTTGATTTAATGGAGAAAGCTCAACTTGAAATAAGGTTGAGACGTTGCATTTTTTAACGGTGAGATGAGAAAGTTTTCCAGTTTTCGCAATGCTTTTGCGAAATGAAAGTAGGGAATCTGTTGAACAAAGTTAAATGCTCATAAATCGTGTCATTTCTTCCATGTAGTCAGCGGGTCAAAGATGAAAGCATTGCTTGGTTTGTTTTTGTAATTTCCGAAAACAATCTACCCGAATCGGGTACTTTTTTTGGAACGAGGAGCCGAATCGGGTATTGCGGAAGATCATGTCCGAAAGAGATGCAATGAAATCAAGGCTGGAAAAGTAGGGATAATAATGCAATGGTTGGTTGCAGTAAAATATGTGATTCCGGTTAAAGCTCGGTATTCAAAGAAGATATTCGCATTATTTCAGAATTTGTGAATTTTTCATCAAAATTATCTCCAGAAAGTGGAAGAATCTTCATTTCAAGTTTGTAAGTTTTAAAAAAGTCATAGCTTTCAAATGAGAATTGTATAATTTTTCAGGATCAATTTAATTTTTGTTGCATTTACTCAAAAAGTTTTAAGAATAGAAACACATTAAATTGACTCGGTTTTTTAAGAAAATCGGAAAGTAGTAAGTAGCCTCAACCTGCTGTAATTAAATTTGACCCATCATTAATTTTTTCTGAGTAAATCGTTAATTTTTGTGTGCGTCGATTAAAAATGCAAATTCGACACATTTTTATGCTCTGATTTCATTCATGTCTGCCAATTTTTACAAGCTTGATCTTTCTTACTGCGATATTAATGCCGATGCCGAATTCTTTTTCATGATTTATGTAATTTAACTGTCTTTAACATAGTTGGATTGAATAACAAGAAAATTAAATCATTCTGATGCGAAGCAGGGAAATTTGTTACGCGTTAGAATGGAGCATGGAGAAAACTGCAGCTAAATACGAATCTGACTTGTTTACACAATTTACTCACTCCTCTGAAGTGGTTGATTGGTGCATTGTGCAAATTATTACGAGGTAATGCGGCGTCTGGTAATTTAAGACAACAAAGATTCGCATTTTTACTAATTCTGTATTTCTTAAAATTGAATACACAATTTTAGTATTTCTTAATTTTGTCGTTCTCTGTCAGCCATTTCTCCCAATTTGGCTGGAATGTAATTATTTAATTGAAATGTTTACTGTGGTATTACTGGTATTTGATAATTTTGATAGTGTGTCCTGAGATGCATTTTTTTATGATAATGTATTTCTTTATTTGCAGGAGCTGTGCAAATAATTTTGGCAATATCTCAGCAGTTCTTAGTAATTAGTGTATCAACTATGGACAAGTACCGACCGACGCTCAGGTAATTATAATTGACGCATGCATAATATGATGCATGATGTATTATTGGGATTGTGTATTTGCAATTAAAATTTGTTGTTGTTTGGTATTTCAGGAATATTTTCATGTAGATTGTACTCTTCATCCGACAGCCATGTGGAGGGGAATTGGTGTCCCCTATGGCAAACCGGGGGGTTTTGGCAGCTTTATCTTTTTAATTATTGTGGCAGCTGGATTGGGATTTGAGTTTGACGACAGTATTATTTCCCCGGTTGTATTTAATGGAACTGATTTACATTTGCAAGGTAGGAGATAACTTATTGGCATTATTATTGATTATGTACTTTTCACATGTAATCCTACATTCTTCTTGCCTTTCTTTAGATAACTTGTGTCCGCCGAATCAATTCATGTGCAAGAATGGTCTCAGCTGCATCGATAAGTCCATGGTGTGTGATAATAGCGATGACTGCTTGGACAGATCTGATGAAGAATCTTGCCCATCTGACATTCCTTGTCGGGAGGGGACTTTTCAATGCAAGTTCTCTAAAAAGTGTATTCCTAGCGGTAAGTTAGCGACTTAGCTGGTCATAATTTAGAATTAAGAAGAATTTCGATTGAAGGTTGAAAGTTTGCATAAATTAGAAAGTAATTCCATGAATCGATGAATTTATGTTTTTTACCAGGGTGGTTGTGCGATGGTGTTAGTGACTGCGGAACAGTTCCTGGTTTATTTGAAGATGCGTCTGACGAACAAGATCCCAGATGTAATTAATGCTTTGTATTATTTATTCGGCTAACCCAATATCATTGCTTCTCCTTACTGTTTATTTGAGTTAGTTATTTTATTGTTTTCTTAGGTGACTCTGATAAAATATGCCAACCAAATCAGTTTAAATGTTCGGACGGTGTTACGTGCATTCAGGTATGATGAGTTGATGCACAAAATACCGTATGTATGAAATTCATACTATGAATTTATACCCACTGGCAATTTATGACTTTCAGATTGCTCAACTCTGTGACAACTTGATTCAATGCCCGAATAAAGAAGACGAACATAAATATTGTGATACTTCTTCCGCTTGTGAGGCAGCACATTGTTTGTATGGATGTAAACATTCACCATTGGGAGAAGCATTGTGTTTTTGTCCAATTGGTCAAGAACATGATGGAAAAGGTTGCATTGGTATGTCAATTTTACGTCAATTTTAGCAGTCCAGACGTGAGTTTTGTAATCTGGAATTGGAATATTTAGTACAATTTGTTTTCCTGATTTGCATAGAGTCCAATGAGTGCATGGACGCCGGAGCTTGTGACCAAATCTGCGAATTGAACCAACAGAAAAGGAAAGTTTGCAGTTGTACTGATGGCTACGAACCCATAGGATCAAACTGTTTTGCGAAGAATGGTAACATCCACATACGGGTATTTTTTGAGTGACTACAGTAATATAAGATTATTATTAGTTCCGGACGGACCCCAAGGGAAACCTTTACTCTTGTTTCAAGACGCGTCATCTATCAAATGGATTTCAATGAATGGAAGCAGCACATTATCTCATTCAACATACGTTAGTCCCAGCAATACGGGGATTTTGGGGGTAGACTTTGATCATCTGAATGACACTGTTTGCTGGATAAGTCATTCGAACGTATCTCACTCAATGAAATGCGGAATAAGCAGTAGACTAAGTGCCAGTTGGAGTAAACGATCCCCTTACATTTTTTCTTTAAAAGGTTAGAGCATGCCTATCAAAATACTCTTTACCTACGTGATTATAAATACAAGCATGTACAAATAATGTTGAATCTTACTTTATTATTTGTTTCAGACGTGTATCACCTAAGTTTCGACTGGATCAGTACCAATATTTATTTTGTTGATGACGGACTGGAATTAATTTTTGTCTGCAATGAAGACTTGGATATTTGTAAAATTGTGATTGACTCAAATGTATCCAAACCTAGAGGAATAGCTTTAGAACCAATGGAAGGGTAAATTCAGACTCAGAGTCAGACTTCTGCAAAGCAAAATGAAAATCTTCGATTTTTTAAAGATTTGAATTGCATTTACAGGTTCATCTTTTTCACCGTATGGGGAAGAAGTGGGCCCAAGTTAGAAAGAGCATTACTGGATGGAACTGGGCGAGAAATAATAGTTTCCAAAAAAATTGTTTACCCTCACGGTATCACGGTGGATATGCCCAGCAAGACCGTTTATTGGGTCGATAAATTTTTAGATTCTATTGAACGAGTCAATTACGATGGAAAGAATAGACGAACAATCCACCGCGGGGTACATGCTTTTTTAACTAAAAATAAATGGGATAAATGTTTCTATTTTATGCGTGATTAATGTTGTAATAATTATTTCAGGTTCAACATTTGCAAGATATTACTGTTTTTCAAAATGACCTATTCTTCATCTCAATGCATGACAAGAGTATTAATAAAATGGACAAGTATTCACCATCAAATTACTCCACTTTGGCAGCGAATTTGACAAAACCTTTCTCCCTGAAAGTGTACCACCGAGCTCGGCAACCAAGAGGTAGGTTTACTATCTTTTTCCTTTATTTGAGTTTGCATATGTAAGTGTCCTTATCGGTCCTGCAGTTAAACATCCCTGTGGGACACATCGAGGGGGCAACCCTTGCCAAGATTTTTGTTTCCCTCTGTGGAAAAAAGGAAAACCAATTGCACAATGTAGTTGTAGAGAAGGCTTTGTTCTAAAGTCGAATAGGACATGTGTGGGTACGTGAAGTTTGTATTGCTTTTTATCCAGATTCATGTGTAAAATTAGCATCTGTATTTGCAGAGGAAAACAACTCGTTTTTTATGGTCTACATAAAGTCACATTCTGGAATTATCAAAAGTGCTTCCCTCAAGAATGGTGAAGTTCGAAAGTTTAACAACGGTGTTATGATTCCCATTGTGAAAAAAGGAAGTTATTCTGCATTGGGATTTGTAGGGAAGGCTTTGTTCTAAAGTCGAATAGGACATGTGTGGGTATGTGAAGGTGTATTGCTTTTTATCCAGATTCATGTGTAAAATTATCATCTGTATTTGCAGAGGAAAACAACTCGTTTTTTATGGTCTACATAAAGTCACATTCTGGAATTATCAAAAGTGCTTCCCTCAAGAATGGTGAAGTTCGAAAGTTTAATAACGGTGTTATGATTCCCATTGTGAAAAAAGGAAGTTATTCTGCATTGGGATTCGACTACAAAAATCGAACAGTGTTTTACTCTGACACTGGAAAATTTCGAATATATTACAAAAATATGAACAAATCGGAAAGTACAGTTTTCCTGGATAAAGACATTGGACATGTTACGTCTCTCGCTGTAGATTGGATTGGAAGAAATCTTTATTGGGTAATCGTCTTGTCCCAGAGTCAGAGTCTGTTATTAGTAGTTTGGTTCAAACATGTCTGAATTTAAATTTTAGGTTGATGAAACAATTCCAGCCATTTATGTCGCCCAAATAAGTAATCCGGCAACTAAAAAACTGTTGGTTCATTCCAACTTAAAGCGTCCTGGTTCTCTCGCATTGAGCCCAGCAACAGGGTATATTCTAGAAAATCATAATTCAATTTAGTACTTTACTGTTCAATAATTTTGGTATTCATTCATAGAACAATGTTTTGGGCCACTTTGTCTACCACTATGGATAAAAGCGATGGAGCTATTGAGAAGGCATGGATGGACGGTTCACACCAAGAAACGATTGTTCAAGGCTTGGGATCGTGTATTGGGCTTACGATTGATCCCGATAATAAATACCTTTATTGGTTGGACACGTCGAAGCTAATTGTTCAACGAGTTCAGTTGGCCAACCATTTGCAAATTGAAGTATTTACTTTCAAATGAAATATACGATTTAAAACTGCAATTTGTCATGCAAGTAATATTTCTGAATATTTCGCAGACACTGTTGCGAATTAATGCGTCCACACATGGCGAACCCACCAGCTTTACATACTTCAATGGAACATTTTATATTGCTGCCCAAGGGAAGGTTATGAAAGTCAGTGCACCTAGGACTTTGATTGACTCCAAAAATGTAACATTTACAATGGTGGCTGGCGATGAAGACATTTCAAAATTTTTAATTTTTGACGCCACAACGTTTCAACGAGGTATGAGGTTGCGTTGCACTATTTACCAGCCGTGGTATTTCACAACCAAAATGTTTTCCAGGAAAAAATAAATGTGCCGGACATTCATGTCAAGATCTGTGTTTGGCTTCCGCCGGAAAGGCAGGAATGACTTGCGCTTGTCGGGAGCGTTATACGTTAAACAAAGATGGTCGAAGTTGTCGGGTTGACGCAGCATACGAAGATCCTTTGAAATGTGAACCAGAAGCATTTAAATGTTCAAATTTGCCAAAGTGCATACCCCAGGCATTAAGATGTAATGGTCGAGATGATTGCGGGGACAATAGTGACGAGGATTCCCAACACTGTGGTAAATACCAGATATTTTTGAATTCTTTGGCTCCACAAATTGTTATTTCATTTATTTGCAGATCGCAGCTACATAAAGCAGGGATTCTGCACTCACAGCTCATTCCACTGTGTTGGCTCTGGTCTTTGCATTCCATTTTCATACGTTTGTGATGGTACTTGCACAAGATATTTCTGGATGTGTTGCTGTTCAGTGCTTATAATTAATGATTATAACATAATTTATCAGGGCATCCTCATTGTCCGGACGGATCCGACGAATTTGCCTGCACAAACGGTACGGTTCATTGCTCTGAATTTGAATTTCAGTGCAAAATAACTAAGCGATGCATTCCAAAGGTAAACCAATAACAGTATGAATATATTTAATTAATAGTTAAGTTAATCGTAAATTTCATAAACACCGTTTACAGTCGTGGGTGTGTGATGGAGCTATGGATTGTGGATTGTCTGGCACTTCTGACACGTCAGAAGGTAAGTATTACATGCTGTTTAAGTTAGTCCAAAAGTAACTCTCGTAGTGAGACTGCACTATAATTTATTTAAAACAGACTCTTCATTCATAGCCTTAAAAGACACGTCAGACGAACACGAACAGTGCGGTACGACGTTTTTAATCAAAATAAAATGACATTGTTTTTATTTAGATTAATAAACTAACATTATATTACATGATTATTATCCACAGTTTATCCGGAATGCAGTGAGTTGCAATTTAAATGTTACAACTCTTCAAGTTGCATTCCACTTGAATTAGTTTGTGACGGTAAGTGATTATAATCTGTAATAAGCATCTTCGTCTGCATGATGTTAATTTATTTTTTGTCTATATTTATGTAATAGGGATCAAAGACTGTCCCGGAAATGGGGAAGACGAGCATCCGACAATTGAATGTCAGAAGCACTGCCAAAACAGAAGCAGCACGGTAAACCGTCCTCTACTTTTATTTCGTAATTCGTAATTGTTCTCGTATCTGTTTAGCAAACTGCTTAAAGCAATAACTATGAATTTTATAATTTATGTAGTTTTACTGCGAACTTGATAACAAGTGCATCAATAAATCCCAGCAATGCGATGGAATCTGTGATTGCTTGGTAAATTTTAATACGACCGTGGCGTGTGGGAACCTTTGTCATAAGAATGAATTTTTTAGGATGCCAAGGATGAAACCAATTGTCCTGGAAAGACTCAACCTGATTGTGCCAGGATAGCTGTTTTTGCCACTCATGATTTTGAATGTGATTTTGATGTTGGACCCCTTCTTTCTCACGATGATTGCTGTAATTGAATACTTGAAATTATTTGTTCTCTTTAAATTATAGTGTTAATTATAACTATGTTCATGGCTCAATATCTAGTTAATGTTTCTTGTGGTATACATTCCTTCCGGTGCCGCGATGGTAGTCAATGCATTGTGAGTCGTTGATATTTATTTATTCATTTTTAAACTATTTAATTGTGGCTTTTAGCAACTTTTAATATAATTATTTTTACAGCCACTGAAAGCACGGTGCGATGGGTTTAAAGGTACATTAAGATTTTATTTTACTAATTTTGAATTTGTTTGAAGTAAAAATATTATGTCACATCCAGATTGTAGTCGTGATGGTGGGTCGGATGAAGAAAACTGTCCAACACAGACCGTATCCTGCACCTTTCCTTCCAGATTATGCGACAATGGGAGTAGGTGTGTTCCATTAACTCAAGTTTGTCGTGATGGTGGATCGGATGAAGAAAACTGTCCAACACAGACCGTATCCTGCACCTTTCCTTCCAGATTATGCGACAATGGGAGTAGGTGTGTTCCATTAACTCAAGTTTGCGACGGTCATTTTGACTGTTCGGATAAATCGGACGAAGGGAAGGGATGCTCTGATAAGTCTTGCGATTCTGCAAATTGCTCAATGCTCTGCAATCCAGTTCCTGAAGGTCATTTGTGTTATTGCCCAAATAACCAGCATGTGGATCCAATGAATCCGTCCCTGTGCATAAACACTCATCCTTGTGACAACTTTGGCACTTGTTCACAACTATGTTGGAAACTTAGTGGAAGTCAATATCAATGTCTTTGCCATCCTGGGTATGCTTTGCGAGAGGATGGAATCACATGCAGCAGCACGAGCACTGAAAGTCCATACCTGGTCTTCAGTAATCGGCATGAACTTAGAGGATTGTATCTTAATAGTACATCGACGTTCCAATCGTTGATTTCCAACTTAAGGAATTCGATTGCGTTGGATTTTTACTATCAAAATGGGAAATATGACATTTTCTGGAGTGATGTTGTGGATGACAAAATTTATCGAGGGTCCCTCGTGAGCGGTTCCTTGATCAATATTCAGATTGTGATTGAAAGAGGATTGGCAACGGCTGAAGGTAAAATATAAATAAAATTGATTGGTACATTACTACAGGAGGTTGCGAAGTGGTTGTTAAAGGACGTCTGATTTTCGTTTGTTAGGACTCGCAATCGATTGGATTGGGGAAAATATATTGTGGGTGGAATCCAGCCTAGATCAAATTGAGGTAATGAAAGAAATGAATGTGTCTTCCTATCAGTTCCTGGGCAATTTCGTCTATATATGCCGATACTTTACTTTTCCCTACTAGGTGGCAAAACTCAATGGAAGTTTCCGCGCAACACTAGTTTCCGGCGACATGGTTTCACCTCGATCTATTGCTTGTGATCCAAATGTCGGTCTGCTATTTTGGTCAGATTGGCAAACTGAAGCACCTCGAATAGAAAGGGCTAGCATGAGTGGCAAATTCCGAAGCAAAGTCTTTAATGTTGGAAGCAGAGGTGAAGGTGCCTGGCCAAATGGATTAACTTTGGATTTTATGCTTCAAAGGTTATTAGATGACTTATCTGATTAACTCGTAATAAGTTTTAACTTTATTATTTTTTTTATAAAAAGGATCTTTTGGGTTGATGCGAGGCTGGACTCACTTCATACGGTTAAGTACGATGGAATGGACTATCAAACCGTGCTGCAAGATCATGATGCTTTGTCCCATCCTTTCTCCATCACATTGTTCGAATCAATGCTTGTATGTTTATATTATTATCATTATAATATAATGATTTGTATAATACAACATTATACAATATGATATACTTATGTATTTCATTATATAGGTTTGGACTGACTGGTAATATAGTTATATAATATAGTTTTCAATCTTGTTATATTCTTGATAATTATTGATAATCAACATTTCTTGAATGTAGGAGATCCAACTCAGTCATGATGGCAAATAAATTTCACGGTGGAAATGTCACTACCATTCACAAGACTTATACTCAGCCTTTCGATGTCAAGATTCTTCATCAAACTCGACAGCCAAGAAAAATTGTTAATCCTTGCGGACAAAATAACGGAAACTGTTCTCATCTTTGTCTACTGAGTGTCAATGGCACACATGACTGTGGATGTCCTCATCTTATGACTCTAAGCAATGCTGATAATCGAACATGCGTAACCAATGAGAAAATGCTCCTATTTTCGCGTTTAAACGAAATTCGTGCAGTATATTATGATAAGCCGTACTATCATGCAGCTCCTCCAATAAGTTATCCATTGATTGTAATGCCAGCCAATCTACATTTTGTTGCACGCGACAAACAAGTTTACTGGTCGGATTCGCAGGCCGGAGAAACAAAACGAAGTAGTTTAGCTGGAACCAAACCGGCAACATCATCCTTAGCCGAGACATTAATTGATGCCAGTGCCGGAAAACCATTGGCCGTGGGAGTGGATTGGATTTCAAACCTAATATTTATTGCCCTTCAAACCCCCCAAAATAACTCAATATCAGTAACAAACTTAGAAGGGCAATTCTTTTCAACCATCATTCAAGGGAAACAGGACTTGATAAATGTCAACTCACTTGCAGTCAATCCATACAAGGCACTACTATTTTGGCCGGAAGGTTCCGAAAAGGTAAGCCATATAAATTTTATAGATTGCATTTTATTACAATTCCCGGTAGTAAATGAATTGTACTGTGTTGGGAGATTTTTAAACTAATTAAGCCTCATTTTATATTTTGGTCCAGAATTTCTACCGTATCTCCATGTCATGTATGGATGGTTCGAAACGCCAAGTGATATCAAACTCTAGGAATAACTCGGCTTTAGAAAATCCTGCCAGTCTTTCGTATGACTTTTCAAGCGAGAGACTATATTGGGTATTAATCAATTAAATATTATTATTGAATGTATAATTTACGCCGATGAATTATAATAATAAATATGTATTCATTTAGGTGAATTTAAATACTGGAATTATCCAGTATTATGACTTGCATACCAAAGTGACCAAGAGTATCAGCTTTGGAGATATGAAACCCCACGTCATCACAGTTTATGGGAATTGGGTCTTTTTTGCCTCAATGTCACAAGACGCAATTTTAAAAGGAGACAAAACTGTAGGGAACGGCTACGAGTTTGTTAGGAATTACACGGAAAACATCTATTCCATAAAGGTTTACGACGCGGAAGAACAAATTGGATCAAATTCATGTGCTGTCAATTCCGGAGGCTGTCAACATCTTTGTATTCCTCTTATTGGAAAACGGATTTGCAAATGTGCATTGGGATATACACTAGATGACAAGGATCCAACCAAATGTCGGTCTATTGAGCCTGTTTTGGTGTTTTCCGACTCGCAAGGAATAAAAGGGATCAGCCCATTTGTTAATCAAACGGAAGACTTGCTTGTCCCTATTCCATTAGTTAGCTTTGCCACTGACATCGATGTCGACGAAGCGTCTGAGTTAATTTTTTGGCTAGACAGTGAAAAAGGGAAGATATCAAGAATCAAGCGAGATGGAACAGGGAGAAAATCCATTTTGACTGTAATTGTGGTTTTTATTTATTTAACTTTATTATAAGTATTAACATAAATTTTTTCTGCTAGGGACTAACTAGCGTTAGTGGATTGACGGTTGATTGGATTGCAAAAAACCTCTACTGGTGTAATACAAAAGATTCGTATATTGAAGTCGCACATTGGGACGGGACGAGCCATCACGTTTTAATCACGGAAGGCTTAGACAAGCCAATATCTTTGGCAATTGACCCAGCACGCGGTCTTCTATTTTTTAGTGATATTGTAAAAGGTAAACCATATTTACAAGTTTCATTGTATTGAAGTATATATTTCTTTTATAGTTTTCCAATGACTTTAGAATACTATGTACTAGACTAGTATACTAGTAGTCATTGCAATCATAATTTCTACAAGCATTGTGTATTTTATAAAATTGTATAGGCCACATTGCACGCTCATCCCTCGACGGGTTGAATATTAAGATTATTTCTGATGATGTTAAAGCATCTGAGATTACTTTGGATCTTGAGGTAAGCGCAAGCGATTATAAAATATTTATCTAAAACACTTGTTTAATATTATGTATTTATAAGACTTATGATTGATATGACAAATCAACTTTATTTTAAAATCAGAACCAACGGATATACTGGTGTACTTCTCATGATAATATTGAATCTTCCGATTATGATGGATCAAATAAGAAACAAGTATATACGGGGGCCCTTTCCACGTCACAATTGCATTCCCCTATAGTAAACAAAGGTTTCTTGTACTGGGTTGACATGTGAGATCATAAAATTTAACCCAACTTCCACATTCAGGTTTTAACTTGTGTACTTGATGATTAAATTTCAGAGGGGAAACCGGTGGAACTATTATGTCTTTGTCATTAAAAAATTCTTCAATGGTACATGCCGTCAGAGAGGATTTAGGAGTTACTATCAAGGATTTGTCAATATTTGCTAAGGGTAGGCAAACGGGGAGGAATGGATGCAGTGTCAGCAATGGTGGTTGTGAAGATTTTTGTTTTTGGAACGGAACGACGGCCAACTGTTTATGTGCTCACGGAAAGTTAGGAAAGGATGGATCCTGCAAACCCTACGACGCCTTTATTGCTTATTCTCAGGGTTGGTTTTAAAAATTTTCAGAAAAAGTAGAAAATATGAAAAATAAGCATACAAATTGTTATACTTTTTTCAATTTCAGTCAACTCTATTGCAACTGCTCATCTAACAAAAGAAATCACTCCAAACGACCCTTACCCTGTAATTCAATCAAGCGAACATATTAGAAATGCGATTGGATTAGCGTACGACTTCAATCGAAGCATTCTGTTTTACTCAGATGTTCAACTAGTATGTAAAATTGATTTCCACCTTCGGATATGACATTAATTAAATTATTATATTTAGGGAACCATAAACAGCGTTTATTTTAATGGTACTGGGTATGGCGTCGTTGTCGAGAAGCAAGGTTCAGTAGAGGGCCTATATTACGAAGCGTTCACACGGGGATCTTTACTGGACCTGTTCCAGTAAGTAGGATTAATGTTTGTTTGAGAAGATAAGACTCTGTCCCTTTCTTGTAAAGGAAAGTGACAGATTCATAACTTAATATGCCTTCTTGAGTAGAGTTACACAAATAAGGAAAAACTAAAGGATACACACAAGAGAAAAGGATTATTGCAAACATCTAAAAAACATTAATAATTTGTAATTACAGATGATGCTTCAATTAATAGGATTAATCCACTCTTCAATGCCAAAAATTCTTTCCAAAAACTGATAAAACTCAATTCCCATGATAAACCTCGTGGAATTTCTGTTGATCCGTGTGAATCAAGGGTATATTGGACTAACTGGGACAGTAGACCGTCAATTCAACGCGCATTTTTATCTGGATATGGAATTGAGTCAATTATTACAACTGACATTCGTATGCCAAATTCCTTAGCTTTGGACTCTCTCCAACGAAAGCTGTACTGGGTGGTACGTTTATGGGTTGATTACCCCCATTTTGTCGAAGATGTAATTTGACTATAATTATAATTAATTAGGATGCTCGACTTGACAAAATCGAAAGAACAAACTATGACGGTACCAACAGAGTCGTGGTTGCAAGGCATAATCCAAAACATGCATTTAGGTATAATAGATTTGATACCTACATTCTTAATATTTTTTGTTATTAACTGCCCCGTTTTATTATTGTCATTAGTCTAGCGATTTATAACGACTACCTCATTTGGACAGATTGGGTAATTTTGATAATGCATATGCCTTTGGTCTCCTATCAGATTTTTTAATCACTTCACTATTACAGGTTCGTCTTGCAGTATTACGGGCAAACAAGTATACAGGAGAAAATGTTGAGATATTACGCCAAGGTATGTCTAAAATATATGCTAATGAAAAGTCTCGCACAAATTTCATTCAAACGAGTCGTGTTAAACAGTCATGTCATTTTTTTTTAGATATCATGAAACCAATGGGAATAGTTGCAGTATCTCCTCAAGACGTAGCTTGCACATCAAATCCATGCAATTTTATGAATGGTGGCTGCCAGGATCAAGATATTTGCGTTTACAATGAAAATTATGAGGTTGTTTGTGAATGTGGTCCTGGTAAAATTAAACAATCTGCTGACGGTCAGTGTGTTATAAAGTCGAGCGTCGAAGGTACGTATGCACAAAGCAAAATGATTTTGAGTGGGCAGCGTTAGTTATTCATTTTTAAACCCTTGGAATTATTTAGGGCGTATTAATTGTGACGCATGGACATGTAAAAATGGCCGGTGTGTGAATGAGTCTGAACTCTGCAATGGGATTAATAACTGTGGTGGTAAGTTTACGCGTATAGCATTATTAAGTAATAGAATAATAACTAATAACTATTTTTTCAGATAATTCCGATGAAGATCCCAATAAGTGTGGAATAGATGAATGTCTTATTCCAGGGTTGTCGAATCCCTGTTATCCTCACAATTGTGTTGACAAACCCATGGGTTATGAATGTAGCTGCAATCGTGGATATGCACCCACTTTGAATAAAACTGAATTGCGAAGTTGTAGATCAGTGTCTGACCAAACGCCCTTGCTCACAAAAATGCGAGGCTTCTGTTGGATCATTTAAATGTAGTTGTGTCAGCGATTACGTGGAAACTAGCGGAGTTTGCAAAGCAAAATCAAGTAAGTTGACTATTATTCCTGAATTATTTGTTTGTGGCTGTTGTCGCTGACTTGTTTCTTTGTGTTGCAGACATTCCTTTAGACATTATGTTCACAAACCAATACTACATTCGTTTTGTGAACAATGTGTCTTTGGTATCTCAAAATTTGACTAATTCCGTGGCTTTGGACTTTCATTGGGACTTTGGTGTATGCATTTTGTTATAACTCAATGCTGATCTACCTACATTAGTTTCAATTTATGCATAATGATAAATTTCTAGTGCGTATACTGGTCGGATGTTACTGCTCTAGGATCTACGATAAAGCGATCATGCACGGTGACAAATAGAAGCGAAGACATTGGCCGGACTGAGATGAATGAACAAGTAAATTGGAAATAATAACAATGCATAAATGGAAAATGTTAGGGTGATTCATTGTTACAAATCAATTGTTGCACAGGTGTTGCACCATTCCATTTCCAGTCCAGATGGAATCGCAGTTGATTGGGTATGTATTTTCGCAATTTTGAGCATCGGACGTCATTCAAAAGTATTGTTTTTTTAGGTTGCCCAAAACTTGTACTGGTGCGACAAAGGTAATAAATGAATAAAGAAATTCTTTGATGTGAAAGAAGTTTTATGTTTATATTGAATTCAGGCTCCAACACAATTGAAGTCAGTAAACTGGATGGCCGATATAGAAAAATCTTAATCTCTGGGCTACAAGACCCCAGAGCCATATCAGTGGATCCTTATCAGTACATTTGAATTATTTTATTAATTTACTTTAGTTAGTTTTAATTCTGATTTGAAATTGTTTTTCCTTAGCTCGCATTTGTTTTGGAGTGACTGGGGTGATGAACCAATAATTGGAAAAGCAGGTATGGACTATTACTGCTTTAACCGAAGATATTCTAAACTTTCCCAGTGATTACGGAATAAAAATAAGACTGTGGTATCAATAACTAATAGGTATGGACGGCAGCAGAGTTCAAATACTGATTTCTGAAAATCTGGGTTGGCCGAATGCATTGACGAGTGAGCTACATACCTTTATTTGCAGATCATATTTTTTAAATTTTCGAAATGTGTTAAATTGCCTTTAAATTACAGTTAGTTATGAAACTGAAGAAATCTGGTGGGCGGATGCCAAAGTACTAATGACAATTAATTTTTGGTCCCGTCTTTTCCCTTCGAAAGTCGTCGTGTTAACAGCTATATTTTATTTTTTGTTAATATTTAGGAAGACTACATTGCTGTTGCTGATTTGCATGGCAAGAACAGAAGAATAGTGCATAGTCGAGCTCAAAGCCCTGGTGCAAATTTGCATCATATATTTTCCCTCACTACCTTCGAAGATTATATTTATTGGTCAGGTAACGATTATATAATCAATATATACATATAACGCCCAACTTTTTTGTAATTTGGTTCACATTATTATTTGTTTATTTTTCAGACTGGGAAACCAAAACTATTGAACGTTGTCATAAGGTGAGTGAGTTGATTGCTGCAGTTTCTAATTTTAATTCTTAAATCTAATCATCGTTACTTGAGCTACTTTCCACCGACGTAAGATGTCTGTGTTTTTTCTGGATGATGCTTTCTCTTCTTCTTGCATCTCTTTCTCAAATTGGAAAAGTGGCGTCAATCCTTTTTTGAATTTGCAATGTGTGAGAGTGATGCCGTAATTTCCTGATGAAGTTGGTCATCCGTCAGATTTGTGATGTCCGACATTTTGAGGAAAATCCGTTTAATTAAATTAATTTGGTCACGAAAATAACAATATTTGTACGAAAATAACAATATTTGTGACTCGCAAACTGTGAGAGTAAATAACAGATGCAAAAAACATTTATTTTAGCCGCCTCATAATAATTTCCATTCCATGAAATACAATAATTTCCATTTTTTCATGTTTCTTTATACAAGTATACCGGAGATGGCCAGGTGTCCATCACCAAAAAACTCATCCACCGACCCATGGATGTCAAAGTACATAGTGATTTTCTATTCAATTACAACCTAATGAAACTACCTAAAGAAAATGTTGTTTTTTTTTTACTTGCAAGGTATTCCATCCTTTCCGACAACGCCCTTTGGTGAATAACCCCTGCGAAAATAATGGAGGTTGTCAAAGTCTGTGTTTATTATCACCCGAAGATGGTCGGATTTGTGCTTGCCCAGAAAATTTCATTTTGAATGATGATCAAACTTCTTGTACATCAAATTGTACAACTGCACAATTTGTTTGTGAGAATGCATCAAAGTGCATTCCAAAGTGGTGGAAATGTGACGGTCAGGTAAAATAGACCCTATTGCTATATCATTACTCCAATTTAATGAACCGTATTTAAATGGACAGTGTGACTGTGATTCGACAAATTGTGAAGATGGTAATAGATATTATAATTAAATACGGAATTCCATCAAATATAGTTACATGATGGTATAATTTTGTTATTCAAATTTCAGAACCCAAGTCATGTCCTGCCTTCCATTGCGAGCCAGGTCATGTGCAATTTGACAATCATACCTGCTTGTATCCAACATCAATATGTGACGGACGAAAAGATACTATTGGTGGAGACGACGAAACCCATTGCGACACTTATACCTGTTTATCCACGCACTACAAATGTCAAGGGAATGAAAAGGTTCAAAGCAAATGCATTCCTTCTCAACATCGGTAAGAAAGTCACAAAATATTATAATGTTGATAAAATATTTTAGATTTTGACCCTCTGTTGTATCTCCTTTTAGGTGTGATGGGAATAAGTAAGCCATGCATAGTTGCGTAACATTTTGAAATTGGTATTAACAATTTACATTTGTAGGGACTGTGAACTGGGTGATGGTATGGTTTTAAATTTTTCAGTACTTTTTTTTTTACTGTAAAGTCCAGGATGCCATAATTGTAAATTATTGCAGATGAAGAAGCATGTACCCCTGTTAAATGTCCACCAACTCAATTTCAATGTGCAAGTACCGGAAAATGTATTCAGACTGAATGGGTGTGCGATTTGGAGAATGATTGTGGAGACAACTCTGACGAAAACGTGCAATTTTGTACAAATAGAACTTGTACCGACAAATTTCGTTGCAATAGTGGGAAATGTATACCCAAAAATTGGCAGTGCGACTCAGAAAGGTAACTACTATGTGTATCTAAAGTTTACCAATTATTTATCAATTATCGGACAATGGATACTAAAAGATGTTTGTTTGATATTGTAGAGATTGCTCCTCCGCAGAGGATGAGGCTGACTGTGAACAACATGCTTCTTGTGAGCCATCCTACTATTTGTGCAGAAATTCGCATAAATGCATTCCAAGCAGGTTTGATTTGATATGAGTCTTTATTACCGTGTCTAGCCAATTCATTTAATAGTATAATGTTCTTCCATCAGGTGGAAATGTGACTATGAGGGAGACTGCCCTGAAAACGACGATGAGTTGGAATGCGTGCCAAGAAATTGCAGCGAAGTTGAATTCCAGTGTAAGGACGGCACTGGTCGCTGCAGTAAGCTAATTAATATATTAAATGATAAAAGCTTTGTTTTTATATGTCTGTTTGCATATCTCTTTCAATCATTTTCTAGTTCATTCCCGGTTTCTCTGTGATAATCTTTATGAATGCTCAGATGGCAGCGATGAAGCCGTGAATTGTGACGTTTCTTGCAACAGTTTGACAGAATTTGTCTGCGAATCTCCCAAAACATGTCTACCAAAAAAGTTTTTGTGCGACGGGGAATCGGATTGCTTGGATTCTTCAGGTACTGATTGATTGAGCATAACTTTTACTTAATACGGAAAACATAATTCTTGATTGTCAATATTTGAGACACAATTTTGAAATCATAAATTTACAGACGAGCGAAACTGCGAAGGGAATAACACTTACTGCGATGGGTTTAGATGCGAGAAAAGTAATGAGTGTATCCCATATGTATGGTTGTGTGACGGTAAGTATAGTTTTGTCGTCGTATCTGTTTTTTATCTTTGGTTATCAAAAAATTGAGCATTTTAATTCTTTTGAACTGATAGGAGCATCTGACTGCTTAGAGGGTAAGATATTTTATTTACGGTTTGGTTTGGAAGCCCGTGATTCTTTGGGCCACTATTCTAATTCATTATATTCTGCCATTATAGGAGAAGACGAGGAAATGTGTGATAAATCCATCCTAACTCATGCTGGTTTATGCTCTACAAAAGAGGAATTTCTATGTTCCGATAAGAATTGCATTAGTATGTCCAAAGTTTGTGACGGAGTTCCCGACTGCCAAGGTAAGTCACATATTCTGATTTGATTCATACTTTACGATAACTATTACGACAGAAAATTCATGAATGACGTGAAAACAATGATATAAAGTAGAAAAAAATCATGGTATAAATCATTATTATTTTGATTATTAGATGATGAAATTGGATGTCCGGAGTGCCCATTTGGTTCCTGTTCTCAACAATGCTCAAAAAGGAAACACGCATTGTCTGGTGTATATACATGCGAATGTGTTGAGGGATATCAACATGAAGTCAATGGAACTCGCTGCTCCGTAACAGGAGATCCTGGAACCTTAATAATTGCAAGTGAAACCCGTTTGCTTCGGCTCATCAATAAACCCCATGGCGTTGGCCATGTGGATTTGCTTATTAGCACGACTCCAACAAAAATAGATTCTCTGGATTTCTTTGCTGGCGAAGATGGCAATACCAAACTTTATTTTTCGAGCAGCAATGTAATACAAATGACGTACATTACTTCGTCGGACGGGAACAGTGTCTCTCGAAGCCGAAGGTCTACAACTTCAACTGCTATTGTACGGCTAAAAATAAGAATATCTAATATCTTTTATGAATGTCTTATTTATATGTATATATATATATTAATTTCACAATCAGAACTTGATACTATTTATGTGCAATCTTAGGTAAATGGCTCGAACATACGCTCAATTGCGATCGATTGGATTGTTCGAATATTGTTTTATATCGACGATCGATCTATTTGTGCCAGTTCTTTGGACGGTAAAACTAGAATAGTGATTCTAAGTCGACTGACTGAACCATTCGACATTGCAGTGGATCCTAGTTCAGGGTATGGGTGTATACACTCTTAAATAACTAAGTAATATTGTTATAACCTCCTGTAATTTGCAGAAAATTTTATTGGACTGACATAACGGATAAAAGAATAGAGTACGCAAATGAAGACGGTTCTGGTAGAAAAGTCATTGTACACAGTCCAAGACCCACTGGGCTCACTATTGATTACCCAGGTTGGTTAAGTGATATTAAACTTATTTCAGTCGTATTTGTATTTCTTGTGTACGATTTAATTAACTGGTTTCAAAAAGTATTACCTAATTCACTTCATAAAAATTCAAAAAAGAATAATAAGAATACTTTTTCCACCAGCTCGGCGCTTATACTTTACCGACATTCGAAGTCATACAATCGATTCGGTTACCCTTGAGGGGAAAGAAAGGATTACTATTCAACGTTTTACATCTGGATGGCTCAAACCCTTTAAACTCGACGTATTCGAAGACACCCTGTTCTTTACTAACTATAGTAGCAACAAAATTATGAAAGTTAGCAAGTTTGGCATTGGAAATGTTACGGATATTACGCACGGAGCTGTGAAGGCCTCTGATGTCGTTTTGATTCAGCATTACAAACAAATGAAATGTAAGAAATTTGTCCTTTGAATGGACTCCATTCATAAAATATGTAGCAATTAATGCTTACTTTTGTATTTTGCATTTTTTCAGCCATTTTAAACTACTGCACAGACGTACATTGTCCAGGAGGTAGGCCTGACAAACCAGTTTTTATGTGCAAGTTTTTAATGACACTCGTATTTTAGGACTTTGTGTGAGAAATGGCACTTCTTCGGCAGTTTGTGTTTGCTCGACTCCTAAATCTTTATTTGGCAGTAATGCTGGATTGGGCATTGGCACCATAACGGAATGTTCAAATTTGAAGACTATTTGTGATTTAAAATGCAGTTATGGAGGTATATAAGCTCAACAGATTGCCTGCCTGAACCCAAATTTTTAAATGCTTTAATTTAATGCTCATTATTCTGCTAGGAAAATGTATGATTGACGAAAATGGGAGAAAATTCTGCAAATGCCAAAAAGGATATTCTGGATCAACTTGCGAAAAGAATTCTTACGATTACAATAATGAAAACTTACCTCCTGACTTCCACCAAAATACGACTTCAGTTGACCTCTGCTTGAATAGGGTGTGTCTTAATGGAGGGAAATGTGAAGTTATTGAACAAATTGCTTATTGCAGGTACTAATTCACGTACAAGTATGAATACAGCAGTAGTTGATACATAATAATTATGTAATTATTACATTCCATTTTTTTCCTAGATGCCCAATAAATTGGATCGGAATCAATTGTGAAATTGAAGCCAGCTTTGCAAATCCTTGTCAAGGTTTTTGTCTCAATGACGGGTTATGCGTTTTACCTTACATGGAACAAATCAAGGAATGCAAATGTATTAATGGTCGAACGGGATCAAGGTGTGAGCTAAATCCAAAGTGCACAAATGTCTACTGTTTCAATGGTGGGACGTGCATGGCGAATCCAGATAGCCGATTGTTGCCCACTTGCAAATGCGCACCTGGGTATGTATGAGATTCAGTTAATTCTTGAGACTGTACAACCATGATCGGTTACACCCACATAACGTATTGCTACGGTTGTTTTTTTATTTATAGTTTTTATGGGATGAGATGTGACAGACCAGACAGTCAAGGAAAAGTTTGGGCACCTGAAGAAGACGGCTTGACGTGGATGATTCTGGTCGTCTTTATCTTGGTGGCGTTGAGTGTTGCAAGTTTTTCTGGATGTGTTGCGTATTTAGTCATGAGAAGAAAGTATGAATTCAAACTATTTTCATTAAAATAGGTAATATATTCAGTCGTTTTCATTACTTCATAGGGGAAGACCCTTCATGCACAGAAGGATGCAAGACAGCGGGACTGTAGAAATAAATAATCCAATGTTCCTCAAGGATGAAGGCGATGATGACCGCACTTCGGAACCCAGTTTAATTTTCGACTCTGACAAGGTAAATTGTTACTCTACTGTTGACATAAGTTTAGTAGCCATCCTTTATTATTTTAAATTTCATTCCAGGTACTCCTTCAGGGCACTAACTTTGCCAACCCGGTTTATGAATTGTACAAAGAAGGAGAAACCAGTACGTCGAATGATGAAAAGAAGGGTTTGTTACAAGACCATCCTTTAGCCGATCCATTAGCGTAAAGAATTCATGGTTGTTGTTAAGATTATATTTACCTTGTTGTCTGTACCTGTACTAGGTTAAGGTATTCTTGTACTTCCTGTAAAATCGGGTATGTATTAATCAAAAAACCCACCAAGAAATTATCATGAGTACGAGTGTGGAATGATTCATAATAATTACTCGTCAGTCGATAATTTAGACTAGACTCCTCAAACAATGCCATTGTACAGAGTTTAAATATAATATTTTTTAATAGTTTGTGCAGCTATACCACACTTGTATTATTCTTCTTTGCTCGACTAATTTTTTTACAAACTTTGCTACGATATGTAACACTGGGGGTATTCAGGCCACCCTTCGTAACTGTGTAAACGTTGTAAATTTTGTAAACCATGTATTTACACGGCTAACTGACTTTTATCGTCTTCTTTCTCTACGGTTGCGACAATTGGGGGGTTTCCAAACAAAATTTTCATTTTTGAAAAGTAAAAAGCTGAATTATTTTCATTAGTGACTAAGGGAGAAAATGTTGCCCTGAAGAAAACCAAGGCCGTGGAATTGACTAAGAATTCATATGCACCTTACAACTTTTTGTGTTTGTGGAGGAATGATGTAATTTCAAATATGCAGACATTTTATGTACAACACAGTATAATATAATTGACACTTGAATTATTATGCAAAGCATCTCAAACCACAATAATTTCACAGGGAGGCTTCAACTCAAAACTTTTGCTAGACGATAAGAGTACACCAGCCGTGATTTACTAATTTGCGGTACGCCAGTTGATTGCTTGTCGTCAATGGCGTCACGATTTACACGGCTACGATTTCTTTAGAAGTACGACGGGGAATGAAGAGTACTGACAAAGTCTGATACCCAAGCCTTCCACTTATTCTATTAATTTAATATGATATGAAAGTAGAAGATGCCGTTCTTTAGATTCATGAGAAGCATGGAATCGTCTTGATTAAGTTGGCTGAACTCATAATATTTCCAGAGCCACTCCCATTTATCTAATTGCCATTCCAAATGAACGCCACACCTTCTCCCTCACCGTTTATATAAAAATGAGATTTTGGGAGGGTAAAATCGATAAAGAAGAGCTGAATTAGGTTACTCCATGAATCTAACGCCAATTTAATTTGCAATGAAATACGTTCATCAGTTGCAATAATGCATCCAAATGTTCGACAGAAAGTGAAGCGAGAAGTGAACCTGATGTAACACCCAAATAATTCAATAATCAACCTATTTCTATAAAGAATAAATCACAAGATTCTTTAGTCTGGCTGTGTAATCGAAATGGAAAGTTCTCTCGTTTCTGGCTGATCTGTTTATATTGATATCCTCATCGCTCCGTCCTATTTTGTTTTTATTCTTCGTGTAATTACTATTATGCATGCAATCATTCATGCAAAAAAAAAAAATGAACGCCATGCCGTGCGCCACACTTGATCTACATTGCAATGAATAATTGTCTAGTTTGACACATTATGAAATTGTTACACACTATTTGTCAATAATATGCCAAAGAGAGCACAATGATTTCTGCAGATTTAGATGCACAATGATCAGTTATCAAACAGAAGCTCTTGGATCAATATTTTCTGGTTATGGAGGATTTTTGGAGTCGCTGAAACATAAAATTGATCATTGC
>JAAXNX010000595.1:0-26180 GCA_036491905.1 Folsomia manolachei | reverse complement strand
GGTCGCTGGTGTCGCTCCGACAGCTCCACCTCCGATCTCTGCCTACACCAAGGAGAATGTGAAGACGGTCCATCCGGTCCTTTATGCTGGTGTTCCGGAGGCTACACCGGAGGCCACTGTCAACTAGACATCAACGAGTGTGAGCGTGGCGACGCGTGTGGTCCTGCCTCCACCTGTATCAACTTTCCTGGCGGATTTCGGTGCTTATGTCCCTCAAATGCAACCGGGATTCGGTGTAATCGTCTCCTAACCACGCCATCCATCGTGATATCCGATTACCAGGATTTAGTCATTATTGTCGTCTTCCTAGTCGTTGTGAGCCTATGCTTCGTCATCGCCTTTATTTTGGTGAGACGTTGCTGGATTGGACGGGAGCGAGGACACCAGTTATCGAATGCCATCCCACTCACGGCGGCGAGAGGGCTGAAAGACGGGGTTAATGGGTAAGCTAGCCGTTGTAGAGTGTTTTAGAATACCCGGGTTTAATCACTTCTTATTCCAGGCATCCCAAAGATAATCGGGATCGGGACACCGGGCATCGGGAGGCTCAACAACTCCTGAGAAATCGAGACTCGAAAATATCCAATCTTGAAGTGAGACCGGTTTCCGCGACCTCCGACCTTTTTCTCACACCCGCTGATGGGGAGGAGGGTGGGAGACCGAGTTTCATAAATAATTTGATGAAGGGCTCTCCCTCATTGCCGAGTAAGGAGAGAGGAGTAGTCCCGGGCTCAGTTTGGGATCCGAATCGGGACGATTATGATGTCAAAGTGCAAAATTGTAAGGAAATCACGCCAAAAAAAATAAGTTTGCGAATTTTGCAAAAAATTTGAAATCAAAGATAAGTTTGAGACGTTGTTGAATTTGCAGATATGAAAGGTGACCTTAACTGGGCGCCCAGGAGTGGAAGTTAGTAAACCCGGCTCGCCCACGAGTGATGGTTAGTAAAAGGCTTTGCAAATATTTTGCAAATTATTTTGCAACATTGCGAATTTATTTGCATCTTCTTAGGCTATCACTGGGACCATTCCGATCTCACCGTGGCCGGACCGAATAACATCTCACCCACAAACACGCTACCCCCGCCACCCACCGATATTCCCGAGTCCATGGCTCGCCTTCCTACCGTCGCCCTCCCGCTAAATTCTGCGCATTCGACCACAAATAACTTAGATGTCGGCCCCACCATCAATCTAGCCGCTCTTCCACCCCCTGGTCCCGAGCCAAATCCACACGAACCCCTGCCACTCCCCTATTTCGACGAAGCAGACCCGGAAGACGTTCCTGGGTCCAGGAACTGGCAAATCCTCCATCCAGATCAGTATTTACTCCCATCACGACACCGACCTCGACTCCGGGACCCTTTGCTCCTGTCCCCACCTCCAAACGGAGCCTGTTCCAGCTCCAATTGCGATCCGAAATCGGTACAAAGACAACAAAAAGGCCTCTAAATCCTCAAAAGCCAGCAAAAATGGGAGTGGCTCCAGTAGCGGATGCTCCAGTGGAGGATCCCTCCTCCAGAAATCGGAGGAAGAAGAAGAGTCCAGTTCACTCCTAAATGATAAAACCAATGGATCTTCTTATCCTTCCGGAAAAAGTAAGATACCTCGACGACAAAGTGGTCAAATTAATCAAAGTCAAAATTCTCCTAATTCCAAAACCACCCACGTCACTCAGGTCTGAATTAGTGGGAACTTATCACAAAGAAAGTCTGATGGCGTCTAATTTTAGTCGGTTTTCTGCCATAATTTATCCAGTCTCATTTCCGTCGCCATTCTGTCTCAGCCGTGAGTCACTGACCAATACGTTTCTGGGATAAGAATTGACTCCATTTGGGTCTTGTTAAGATTACTTTAGACATTTTCCAATGTGTTCATATTTTCCTGGTCCTAAAAGATTCCAATTGATCTGATAATGACGATGACAATTCAATAGTTTGGAGTCAATAGTTTTGACCTAATTTCTAATATTTCCTTGATAAGCTATTGATCCGCGTGTGGTGCTAGATAGAGTAAAACTTATAAATCCTAACTTTCTCCTTTTGGAGAAAGCATAAAAGACTGGTTAGTTAGTAAAATCCTCAAGTTTTTTACCTCAATTACATGTAAATATCGGAAAGTGCCTCGTCTCTTTTACCAAAGTAAATCTATCTATTTAAAGAAATACCATGTCGTGGAGAAATTGTGCCCTATTACCTCCACGCCCTAAGTAGTAGTTGGTCGATAAGCCAAGATATTTCAGGATTTCTATCAAATTCTCTAAGAGAGTTTATTTTCTCTACCTCTTTCTACTAAAGTTTCTCTCACAAATGTCTACCGTTCAGGAAGCTACCATTCGCAGTAAGTTAGGAAAAGTCAGGTAATTTGTAATAGCGTCAATTTTTAAGTAATGCAGCAGTTTGACTGAATATTGTATTAATTAAGTGTTAATCATTAAGTAGACATTTTAATTCCTCGTTTCGTTCCAGTCGCAAACCATTAATTTAAAGAGTTTTACCCAATTGTAGGCTTAATACAATTTTGTGTATCATGAATCTGTACATAGTTAGGATTTTATAATTTATCCTGTTTTTACACGCGGATGAACGAATTACTAGATTTGACATGAATGTGTGTCTAGAAATGCGCATGATTTTGATATTATTCAATAATTGGAAGTTTGATTTTTGACGAAAAAAACTAGTCTGCTTCTGTTTCTAAATTAAGTTGTACATTAGCCAATTATCTAATAGATCTGTTATTATGTGGCCAAATATTCATATGATAGTGTTGGGATTTGTAGTACTATTTATTATTGTTACATATTCACTAGCTAAGATAACCAGCTATTAATTAAGACTAAGCTAATTACAACTACTTTATTAAGAATTTTAAAAGTTTGATATTCAAATGGTTGCTGGAAGATGGAGAGATTTCTCAATAAAGTAAGAAATTGATATGAATTCTGCTCACAATAATTTACAGACAAAGATGAGACACGATTGCATAATGTGGCCTACTTCTGGTTTCCCAGCATTTCACCAAACAATACTTCTTTATCCTGGGTGGTCTCTTACATCAAGTCAACAGTTCTATGTTTTAACGTATTTTAATCCTTATTCAGCCGACATTTAACAAAATCTCAGTTAGTGTTGAGTGTGATTGATTGTTTCATTTTTTTATGACAATTCATTTAACTGCCTGGAAATTGGATTGAATGGAATCAGCCTTGTCTCCAATTAGAACTCTTCCTCAGTCAATTCAATTCGGTCACAATTGAATAGAAAGCTGAAACTTGAATGCAATCTATATTTCTGGCATTTTGTGCAGTCTACAGTTTGATCCTAAGTCGACTGTTCCGGGTTACTTGAGTCGTAGTCTCATCACCGTGTCTTATCCTCGTGTACGCACTGCATTTTTGGCACTGAATGTGTCCAATCATATGCAAACTTTTAGCCTGCCAAAAAAAGCTTTGAAGTCTTTAGAATAGAAACCACATAAACTCATATTCCACGACTCAGTTTGGATTATATGCAACTGCTCCATTTAGAAAACTCATCTGCACTCATTGGACTTTAACCCCACAAAGTCATTACTTTTTAAACCGTGTTAACTTTGACACTCATTAAGATTAAGATAAGACACTGAATTGTGTAAGTTATGACACTGCCTGACATTTGAGAACTGCATCGTCTGATTTGTGATTGAACCAATTGATATTCATAACCGAGTCTAAGACACTGGTGGGTTTTACTGGTTCAACATGAACACTTTTCATTGTAACGGTATTGAAGCGATATCGTAGCAAAAACATTTGCAGTGCAAAAAATATTGTTTGATCGATTCACGCAGTTCCAGCAAATTCTTTTGTTTTAGTACCATTAAAGAAAATATCACAATGACAGCCACCAAACTGGAAGGATTTGACGGCGTCCTAGCCCAAGTGGGGACAGGACCATTTCAGGGTCTGGTCCTATTTTGCATGACAATTCAAGCCCTCCTCTCCTGGCATCACTTATCCGCCGTGTTCCTTGCCGCAGTGCCACCCCACTGGTGTTCAACTCCTGACTTATCTAGTTCTGGATGGAGCCTGGAACAAATTCGGAACATTTCTGTGCCAAGGGGCAGGTTCGAGCTCCTAATAAAGTTCTTATCTTAAGAAAAACTGGCTTATCTTTACCCTTTTCTCCCGTAGACCCGGAAGTGCCTACGCCTGGGAGCCCTGCACCCACTTCGATCTCAACTACACTCAAATCCTAACCTTATCTGGAGGTGACTACAACTCTGCTCTGGCTTATCTTCCAGTATCTCCAGAAATCAAACCCTGCTCCACCTGGGAATGGGATCACTCCGTTTATAGCTCTACCGTAGTCTCACAATTCAACCTCGTTTGCCGTCGACGCCTCCTTGTCGGCACCATTCAAGGCACCTACATGGCCGGAGTGTTGATGGGATCCCTGCTATTTGGCTCGCTATCCGACCAGTAAGATCTGAAGATCGATAAGGTCTTATCCGTGGTATATTGATACTTGTTTAGATTCCTTTAGAATCCTGGGTCGCCGTCGCTCTGCTCTGATCTGCTTGGGTGTGGCGCTACTGGGTGGATTTGGCTCTGGATTAGTTTCCTCTTACGAAGGATTCCTTCTCTTCCGTTTTATCCTTGCTGCAGGAGTGGCAGGAAGTTATCAGAATTGCTATGTTCTCAGTAAGAGCTTGAGATAAGCACTTATGAAGCTTTGAGACTTATCATTGTATTTTGATTAGTGTTGGAATACGCTTCTCCCAGTGCCCGAGCCGGACTTGGACTCTTGGGTCAGGTATCTTTCGCCCTGGGCTATATGCTTGTCGCACTCCTCGCATATTTCTTTAGAAGTTGGCAGGATTTCCAGTTAGTCTCCAGTGGCCTGGGACTCTTGCTCATCTCCTATTATTGGTAACTTATCCGAAATATCCTTTAATGCCTTATCTAAGCTACCTTATCTTCCAGGATATTACCAGAATCCGCACGCTGGCTCCTATACCGCGGGGATGACGACAAAGCCCTCAAAATCCTGACAAGAGTCGCCTCTCTAAACAGGAAGCCAGTTCCAGATAAGGACAAAATTTTACGGATATTTCATCACGGATCCTCTCCAAACCCAAAATCCGGTATTGACGACACCAGCCTTCCGACGACCTCCAAGGCGTCCAAGGTCTGGAGTCTTCTCGTCGTGGGAGTGGAAAACTACTGGAATCTTTTAAAAACTCCGGAAATCCGGAAAAGGACCCTGCTAATCTGGTCACTCTTCATCATTGTGGATTTAGTCTACTACGGCGTTGTATTTGACTCGGCGACACTTACAAATGACCCGTTTATGCTTGTGTTCCTGGCGTAAGGTCACGAATACACTTGTCCAGGTCACCTGTTACCATGCTCAAGATTGACATCTTATTTTTTCCAGAGGCCTAATGGAGGTTCCTGCCTACACCGTTGTAATCCCGGCGTTAACTTATCTAGGAAGGAAGCCTACCGTTGTAGGAACATTCCTGCTCACGGCGATATCCTCCTTTATCGTGGCGTACACACCGGCAGGTAGATAAGCGTCTTAACTAATTAGAAAGGCAATTAACTCGTTAATAACGTGATAATGAACTCCACAGAGTATGAACTCCTTCGGGTGGGTGTGTCCATGGGTGGCAAGCTATTTATAACGACATGCTTCGCAGTCCTATATCTTTTGGGAGCTGAACTATTCCCAACCGCGACCAGAACTACAGGTCTGGCGTCTGCCGTTATATTTGGACGCCTTGGCTCTATTTTGGCACCCTTTATTGTGGACTTAGTGGTGAGATTGTGTGCAGAAATTGTGCAAATTTGAAGGTTCACTCACTAATTTGCTAATATTCTTCTTAGAAAACAGCGTACCGAGATCTACCCAACATAATATTTGGCCTGGTGTCCCTAGCCGCGGCGTTGTTATCTTTGCTACTTCCTGAAACCCGGGATTCGGAGATGTTTGATGATATTGCAGACCTAGAAAATGCGGCGGATGCTCAAAAAACGGGTCTAGACTCGAATAATATGGAACTAGGAAAAGTTAATGGTGGAGCAGATAACCACATTGGGAACGGATTTCGGGATAAGGTGGAAGTTGGCAGTTTACCAGGCTCCTGATAAGATTATACTGGACAGATTTAAGGTCATTAAGAAATTACTACGACACAACTCTTGTAAATGCGTCAATTTTTTATGTTTTTAATGAAGAATGCACAAAATTGGAATAAAACCAGGATATTTTCGTAATATCTCCCCTGAAATACAAAACTAATCGAATCATGCATCTTTCATCGTACGAAACATAGTGTATCAGACATAAGACCTCCAAAAATAGTCATCCAAATTCCAACTCTGTCATAATTCTGGTTATTTCGTCATCCAAACCAAATTTCTTCCTAATTTTTCTATGCCAATATTTCCAATACTGCTCAAAGGATCATCTTTTCCTAAAAAGTCCCCAAAATTGAAGCGTCCTTTTCCCCGGAGTCTTGTCGTCTTGTCCTGCCCGCTTGTTCACAATAAAAAACGCCTAAAAGCTGTCCTTGACCTACTTCCAACTTCATTAAGTGACCTTCCTCGCCCTCTACAACGCCAATATGGCCACTCGCCTCGCCCAAATTGACTTTGATCCCATCGTAAGTTAGCCTCGCACTATTACTCAAGCCGATAAGTGACTTATCAAAAATCAAAAATCTTTGTTTTTTTTTTTTTTTTTTTTAATCTTTGTCCCAGATATCCGAGATCAAAACCATCCTAATTTCCGGTCTAGTTCTCACCATAAGCTACGACATCCTAGCATCTCGACACCTGGAATACCTCCCACTCCCATTTCTAATGGTTTACAACCTCTGGGATCTTCTGAACGAAGAGAACCCCCTCCAGTTTCAGTACCCCTACAAAAACCTGTTTGTAAGACATTCCCTCCTGATCCTGCCAATCATTTATTTAACTTGATTCCATTTCCAATCAGGTCCGAGCCTTTACCGACCTATTCCTGGGATGGTCTTACTGGATAATGATTTACGACCCGAGACACCCCGTCCCCCAGAATGACTCCATCCTAGCGTCCTATCTCTGCCACAGTTATCGCTACATTGGTCCCGGAATCTATATCAATTTATATGCCGCACTCTCCGTGAAATTTGTTAGAACACTTCTTGGTCTTTAGCTTGTACATGAACATGTCTAAATGTAGTCATTTCCTAATTTGTAAAAAATCCCTGGTCACAACGGTCATGAAATAAATGTCTGCAAATCCGTGGCGTCTTTGCTGTTCTTTGTTCCTGTAAAATCATAAAGACTCGCTCGCTCGCCGGCAAAATGGCCCACCCACCTCGCTTTGATCAACTCCTTGAAGCTAAACTTGAGAAGCGAGACGCCACCGAAATAATTCAAATCACTACCGGCGACATGCCAACGCCAACAACGAAAAATTCTTTAAAATTCTAAAAGTAATTCTCATTCACACGCCATCCTTCGACTTAGGCCAGACATAACTAAAAGTCCCAGAATACCACACCACACCCACTCCCAGAATGGAGCCCATTTGGTCGCTTCTTGTTACCTTGCTCCATTTCTTTGCTGTGACCATCATGTACCTCACGGAAGCCGTGTTCGAAGCAGTGCTTGGAACTCTGAAGATTTTTGTACAATTCTGAAAAATCTTGACCGGATTTCTGGAAATATTAAATGAATTTCTGGATGTACTGAATGAACGCCTGATGCAAAGAAAAACTACCTAACTCTGAAACTATTCTTTGCCCACTCGTCGCCAACTTTAAATGAAGCATGGAATCTTGTAAATATTGTCACAAGTGTATCCTAAATAATTGTTAAGCGGTATATCATTAAGGTCCAAAAATCATGTTGGCAATTAAATAAAATTTGTCATTTGTTACTTATTACGGTCCATATCTCATTTATTTGAACGCTTAGTCAAGTCGTATAAAATCTTAAAATATTATTTGAAATAAAAGTTGGGAAAAATCTAAAACTAATCAATTAAATAAAACTTGTTGGGAAAAAGGTTCTGCAAATGTTGCCGGATGAATCAGAACGTGGCGAAGTTGATCCTTCACCACCACAGAAATTCGCGGAAAAAGTGGTACGCATATAATTTTTTTGAAAGCTTTCTTACCCGAAAACCGTTCCGCATAAGAGGACACATGATTCATAAAATGGTAGTGAGCAAAAAGTCCAAAAAGAAAGCTGTCGCCACCAGTTCCAATGATATAGTGATCAGCACGATTTGCAATATCGCGATAAAATGTAAATCGGAACTGCAGGATTTTAAAGTCACAGGCTTGCGCAGAGTTGGGTCAACTGTGGTGCAAAAATTTGAACTGAAGGAAATTTTAGAAAATTTAGAAAAAATCAAGTTTTTCTGGCTCACTTGTCGAATATGTGGTTCCAAACTGGAGCTAAAATATCCTAGAGAAATAGCGCCCGTGAGAACAGGCCAGGGTGGCGAGAAGGATGCCAGAAATCTTTAAAATTGTTAAGATCCCGTATCCGGCGGTACTTTTAGCGGCGTCATTTCCGGCACCGTATTCAGTTGGGGCGCTTTTTGGCAGGAATTTAAGTTATGATAGTTATTAAGATGAAGATATGATATAATTTTTTTGTTTAGAAACTGGAGTTAAACGCAAAAATTGCTCGACTAGAAGAAAAGATTGTAATTGGGATCCGGGAATTTTCGTGGAAAACGGTCGCTAAAATGGTTTTAATAATCATTGCGACATATTTATTGATTATACACGCGTAAGTGTTTTGTATTATAAATGTATACATTAAGGCGGGTTTCATTGAGAAATATTAGTGGTTTCATTTTCATTACAGATGGAACGAAAATGTATTTATGGTAAGAAAAATACTTTTAAACTTTGTCTCTGACATTTTACGTGGTAAAAATCAGTCCGTGGCGAAGAAAAAAAGTACGCTGACGCCCCAGTAACAATCGTTTGTTATATTCATGTGATATCAACATTCCCACTGTGAAATTAAGGTGATTTGTGATATTTCGGATGGAAATCGATTATTGTTACGCGGTGTCAACGTTAGATTTCCCATTATGATGTAACAGTGACCTTGTGTCGGGAAGGTTAAAGAGGGCTGGTTCCTTCTTTACCGACTACTGTGAGAGATGAGATATGGTATGATGATGAGAGTAGCCTCCTTCTTTGGAGGAGGATGTGGGTGTGGTTCCAAGTGAGCCCGGCTGTGGTGGCGGCTATGGTTGATGAACCCTAGAGTCAGGTACCGGAGGATGACCCTAGATCGTCAATACCGAGTCAGGGGGCGTGGTGATGCGTCTCCTTTTCCAGGATAAGGGATGCGGCTATGAGTTGGAATGGAACCAAGTTTATGAGAATCAAAACTAGTCACTCTGCCCAGAAATCAGTTAGGCTACAAAACATCAAGGGTTGAGGGCTAGCACACTGGACAAAGAGTTTATTTAGCACAGTATATATATGGACACAGTTTGTAGGAAATTCTGATTCTAGTTCTGAAATAGTGGGCACTTGGAAATATTGTGTGACTGGGACTGATGGTGACGGAGACCATGAAGAGAGAGGTCTGTACCAGTCCAGCTCCGATTCTCAGACTTCCCACAGTTGCCCCCCTTTTTGGTTAGATGGTCCCCATCTAGATAATAGATGGGGAAAAGAAAGTAATAGAGTAGGGAGGATGAGGGTCGTTCCGGATTGGGCGACGCGTCTGAAACTTGGAAAGATTGCAGTGTACCATTTATTTGTTTCTCCCTTAAATATCCGATCAAAATTGTTGAAAATCCACTCAGATGGGACTTGGTGTTCTAAATCTTGATTGAGACGGATAATATAGTTTTCAGCATCACCTTTTCCATCATAGGTTCTCAAATATTTAATTAATTTGAGGGGATTAAACTGTTCCATTTGATTTGGAGCGGCTGCATTGTTTCCTCCATTAATAAGAATGGGTGGGTGTTGTTGCTGCTAATTATTCTGGGCATTTGGATCTGGCTCTAAAGCTGGATTTCCGTTTGCATCCATCATGGTGATGAAATTAATGTAAATCGGCTAAGACGTCAGAATTGGAAATCTCGGTATCCAAATAAAGGAAAAATTCTTGAATAGATAAGAATTCTGACTGCGGCTTTCTGGGGTGATTGCACGTAAAAACTGAATAAAATTGGAATAGGTGTCTGGTAAAAAAAGAAGCCTCCAAAACTCGTACAAGGCAAGAGCTCGGCTAATTGGACGATATACTGTAGGACGAAATGCAGCAAAAATGCGATAACGCTCCTCGTTATTCAAAATGCCTAACCTAAACCAATGTTGCAACTGCCCAAAATCACCGTGATTTCACATTGTTTATCACGTGTATTGGACGATATACTGAATATACTGAATATAACAAATAGATTCTATTTGGAAGGAAAGATTTGAGGTGCAGTTTCTTAGATGAGATTGACGTAATGGGGTATAGGATTACATGTACATTCATCTCTGGTACGGGAGATTGAGTTACATGATTGGACACCACTGACTGATTTAATGCTTAATATTTGACAATGCCTTCATTAAAAAATGTTTAAATTAAAATTAGGTGCTGTAGATTTGGGCGAACACTATTTTCAAGTTTATTATGAAACTAGTTTGGTTTATTGCGATTGTAACCCAAACTGGGATTGAATACCTAATGGAATTCCCGAAAACAATAATGGACGGAATGGTAGCGGCAATTAATGAGATTTTTGAACTACCAAAATACTTCAGAGGATTTTGCTCAAGTGTCCTGAAATTTTTAAAATACATCGTCGTCGCCGCCTTAGGATTTCTGGATGAAAATACTACGAAACTATTGGAAGGAATAGACTGATTACGGGAGAATTGTAATAATTATGCCACACTCTAAATGAAAATTGTTGTAGGACATGAAATTTATTTAAATGAAGCATGGAATCTTGTAAATATTGTCACAAGTGTATTCTACATATTTGTTAAGCGGTATATCATTAAGGTCCAAAAATCATGTTGGCAATTAAATAAAATTTGTCATTTGTTACTTATTACGGTCCATATCTCATTTATTTGAACGCTTAGTCAAGTCGTATAAAATCTTAAAATATCATTTGAAATAAAAGTATAAAAGTTCCCATCAATGTCTTCTATATCACAGATCAAAGGCTGGCTGCCTCCCGTTCCAATTTCTCAAGTGGGTTCCTAACCAAAAAAAAAAACTTTGTTAAATCACCAATTCCTTAAATATTTGTCTTACGCCTCCCATTACCTTAAAGACATATCCGTCCCAGTCCCCCTCCTCTGCTCAGACGCTCTCACATGAGCTTGGAAGAGTGGAAGGAGTCCAATCTTCAAAAACTTTTTAACCTGAACCCTCGAACACTTAACCAAAGCTCCAGCCAGGTCCCACCATCTCCGACTTTTAAACGCGAAACTGGACTCCATTCCTGAATCAAACGCCGCCAGGATAGCATCTCCGTGAAGCGGGGTCCCTCCGAAGGCAGCACAATACAGAATCACGCTCAAACAGGCCGAGCCCAGTTCCGAATTGGGGACGGTGTTGACATAAATTGACAGGATTCCGGGTAAAAATCGTCGCACGGTTGTCGTTAGCCGGCTATTTTTGAGGCTCACAACAGCCGCGACGAAACGAGAGTGTAGTTTGGAGTCAGATTTGGAATTGGTCATCATTCCAGAGAGGGCTGGGATTGAGGTGGAGAGGACAGCAGAGATTTCGTGGTCTTCGGAGTAAATCATTATTTTTGTGGCAGGAGATTCTTCCTCCTCATCTAGCTCATTGGAAGAGAGAGGCTCCACATAACCCAGTATGGCGAATGTTACCAAGTCTTGAACCTTTCGGAGGAGGAATGCATCCGTCCCGAATCCGGGTGAGGAGGTGATTGCTTTGAATATCTGGAATAAATAATAATCAATTAATGATTGATTATTATTTGAATCAATAACTTGTCCAAACATCACTCACATCAAATAGACACGGCTTCAAGGCGGACAGCACATGTTTTGGAAGCCTTTCCCAAGGCGGAGTTCCCACAAAGGGCGGAATCATGGCGGAAAGTAGTACCATTCCAACACAACCCGGATCATTTTTGATATAAATCTTGCCCCACTCCATTTCCACCAAGGTTTGAGTGCAAGCTCGGACAATTCCTGATACAATCCTGGCTGTCGGAGCTTCCTTAAACACCCTACCCGGTCCAAAAACACCTTTGATCAGGTTGGAAAGCGGACTCAGCGTATTATGAACATCCATTCGACTCCATTCCCTACTTGTCGTGGAGCATAGGTGACTTAGAAGGTCGGAATTTGAGGTAGACGAGAATCCAGATCCCAAAACAAGCTCCGTGAGACTCTCCGGAATACTGGCATCCACAGCATTTAGACGAATCCATGTCTGACACCATTTAATGAAGGGAATACTGCTGCTCCCACCCGAACCAAGTAGTACCTCATGATGAATTGGACTCAGAAGTCGGGCGACATAATGCTGACTCACTTCCGGACACGTACGGTCATTAAGCGCGAAATGGTCGTAGAGTCGAACCAAGGAATCTGGTCCGGACGCCTGGTTCCATTTCGAGAACAGCGTTAAATCCGCCCCTAACCTTGCCATTGGCTCGACATCCGTGTTCGGGACACGATTCACGTTTAGAATCACGGCGTTCGATAAGAATCCTGTAGTTCGATCAAATATTTTGGTTATCATCGCCTCCCTTTCCGCGGATTTGGAGGAGGAAGCCTCCCGTTTACAGCTAATGATCCAATTAGTAAGGCCATAAAGGACGCGGAGTGTTCGAACAACGTAGTTTGCCCCACAATTTGACAGCCACATCGTGAGGTTTGGACTTATTAAAGTATCTCGGCCTAGGGACAGCTCCTCGTTGAATGCGGGTGTTTTTGGAAGGGTGTCTAACAGCTCCAGATAAATCATGACGTTGTCCTTCCGCCCGGAATCTAGTGGGGACTGCGACAACACATTGGTAATGGAGGACATTAAGTGGCTCGTGAGGGAGGAGGATGAAATATCCAGAGATTTTTGAAGTAGGAGATAAATTCCAGTAGAACACGCTCTCAGCACCGTTTTAATCCGGACAGGACCTTGTTTTCCATAAGCTAGGAGTTCCTTGAGGCGATCACACTGCAAAAATAGTTGTATTTTAATTAATTAGTCACTGACCATTAATTAAATTCACCCACCATTGCATGCGACTCGCCCGTAGCCCAAGCCAAGCTCAAATACATCGTTGATACCCTGAGAAGTCCGGTTTCTCCCCAATTTCCGACGGTATTTTTGTCTAAATTCATTCCCAAACGAGATTTCAGTTTTTTCCAATCCCTCCCCGTGCCCTGAAGGAGGACGCCATGAGCCAACAGCAATTTTAAGAAGGAAAGGAATGGATCACGACCAATAAAATTGTCCAGCTCTGACGGCGGCCAAGAGGGACGAGGATTGCCAGAAGAACGCTGGTCATCCTGGGATGATGCCAGCGATTGAATAAGTTTGGACCATTTTTCCACCGTAGAATAATTTTCCAGGCTTCCAGCTCCTGCTATACACACAAAATTAACCACAATTAAATTTGAATCCTTTCAATTTCATCCATTTAACACCTACCATCCCATGTTTTTTCCATTTTTGGAAACCAAGTGCCCCAAAGTTGGAGAAGAAGTTCGAGATCACATCCCCAGAAAGGTGTTAATCGAAGTAACATTTGATACACTTCACAACCCGATTTGGAGCTGGAACCCCTACTTATCCACGCCTTGACCAGGTTGTTGACTAGGGAGTATCCGTTAAATTTGGAAGATTCTCCGGATTCTGGTTCTTTCAGTTCTCGCCCCGGAGTCCAGACTCCATTCAGGCCGTAATCTCCAAGTGCGGCGAGATGACAAGTAAGCCACAAAGGAAAGAATATGCCACGTTCCTCATTTTGATTGGAAACAGAATTTTGTACAGACTCAGTCCACCCTTTTTTCAGCGACTCGGTCACTGCGGTCCAAAAATTAATCTGAAAACAGAAATCGCAGCAATTTTTTACCCAGTTTCCTTCTTAATTTCATCCCCAACTTACACCCAATTCCTCACAAAGCAGTCTTATCATAGTCCAGAGTTCCTTGACACACCAACAATTAAAGGGTTGACGACTTAGGTAGCTCCCCGACGAAGAACTTCCCTCCTTCCCCCACATCACCCAAGCTAATTGAATCAAGTCTTCCAAAACCTCTGCTAACACCTCCGAATTCATCCCGTAAACCACGAGAAGTCCCCAACGCAGCTCGAGCATGACATGAAACAAGTGATAAAGTGGAGAGGAACACTAACCAAAACAATAATCAATCAATAATTAATCAATTCAAACCAAATTATTTCGAATAAATCATGAATTTATTGACTTACCTCATTCCCATTACGATTTCCCGTAAAACCCTTCAAATAGCTCCCCCAGCCAGGTTCTACCCGGCCAAAAGCTTCCTTAAAACTCCCAAAAAACTTGTCCAACTCATCCACCGAGCTCCAAAGACTCCCCTTGAGTGTCCCCACCCTTGCCACGAGCACATTAAAATATGTCACGACCTCCTTTCTCAGCTGCCAGGGCCCTCCTGCAGCCGGACCATCTTCCTCTTGCTCCTCCTCCTCCTCCCAAACCCGGGACCTTGGATTCGCCAAGATTTGCAGGATATGAATATTCTTCCGAGCAAAATTCAGAAGAAGCCGGGCATCTCTGGGGTCCAGCGGGTCTAGCGTTTCGCCAAAGAAGCGTCCAGAACCGGATGGATGGGAGGCGGACGAGTCCACAAGACCCGAGTCAAGGTCAGCCTCATCTTCTTGGGAGTCTGTCGCCGGATCCTGACCGCGGAGCAGGGCTAACGTGGTAAGGAGTTGGTGGCGGAGGATAAGGCCATCCGGAGAGAAGGAGGTGTCTCTTACGCCAGACGAGAACGGTTTCGGGGTCCCTTTACAGGCAAAGCAAAATAGGAGACCTTCCGACTCGGAGTCTGGGCACAATTATACAACAATACTTTCATTATTAAACTTTAATAATTAAAATTAAAGTGATTGTTTACTCAACAATTAAAACTTTACCTGCCGCCGCCGATACGACCGGATCTCGAGCCCGGCTGTATCCCAGAACCGGTGAGGACGGGGACGACATACTGTCGTCATCTTGCTCCTCTGGGGACGACTCCCCCACAAACTCCAGGTCAGGGTCAATGTCAATGTCAAAGTCCTCTAATTCCAGGCGGTTGTAGGATTCCATGAACAAAGGACAACAAACAACCTCACAAGTCTCTTAAGACACTGGTGGGGTTGTAGTCGACAACATGTGGGTGTGGCAGGTAAGGAAATTAAGTGTTTAATTAAACTTTAAGCGTATAAATATTAAAAACTTTCAAAATAATGGAATCACAAGAAATTGCATGACTAACCCGCCGCCTCCGGTTTACTTACCGCCAGAATATTTGCAAGTTGCATGAAATTCCAATATTTTAATTGATTGATTATTGATTAATTACCAAATACCAATTAATTGCCAATTATAGTGACACACTCTTTATTTCAAATTGTAATTTCTACTCAAATCATTTTAACTTTTTCTAATACAACTAAAAAGAGATGGAGCATTGTCACATGACACAAAATGAATTGCAGACATTATCACAGACATAAAATAATTGATCTATTATTGATTATCAATGGGATAGCCTAAATTAGTCGTACTAATTAAAACATGGTAAAATTCTTTGGACGGTGGCTATCCTTACAAAAACACAAGATTAAACATAATATAATTAGTTCATTAATTATTATTATTTACTGGCAAGATATTTCAATCTCAATCTCATCCACAATTGCCGGAGGACTTGACACCCCTCCAGGACCTGGAACACGAAACGGAAACCCTTTTACTTTACTCTGTCCAGATTTCTTTCTCTTTTTAACCCCCACATCCGGAACTGGGGATTCTTCATTTATTGGTGGAGCCGTATCCAAACTGGAATTTGATCTCGTCCTCATTCCTGGAACCTTATCTAAGCTGTTGGAATTGCTGGAATTTGATCTTGACCTAGTTCCAGGAATTTCACAACCCACTTTCAGTCCGAGAGGGTCACTTTGATCAAATCTAAGCAGAGGAATAGCTTGCATAGAGTGGGAACCCGACTCATCTCCAACCTGAATTACGGACGAACTTGTGGAGTGACGACTACAAACGGAGACAGTGTCATCATCGTCGACGTCGTCAATCTTGGACTTCTTCCTCCTTTTCCGACTAACTGGAGACCTTAATTGATTTATTCCTGGGGGTAGTTCCACCTTCTTCTTGGGAGGTCTTGGCTTCTTTACAGCGACTTCTTCTCCTGGATCAGCTTTAATCTTTTTACGACAGGCTGCCATCGGTTTCCCCGTGACGTCGTCGACAATCACATTAGATTTCCAGGAAGCCGTGGGACGTCCTCCTTTGGATTTCTTTCTGAGCACATTTTCCACGTTGGGTCCCATTGGTACCAGATTTGGAATGGGTTTGGGAGCAGAATCCTTTGAAAACATGATGGCAACTTCTTCAAGTTCTTCTTGGAGTCGACGCTCAATTTCTGTGAGGGGTCGACTTCTCCTTCTCTTGAATGTCTTCTTTTTCTTAGGCTTCCCATCGCCACCAAGGACAAAATCTTCTTCTGGCTTATCTTTGTCGCTGGTTTCCTCTTCCGGCTCACTGTCCGTTATCCCCTCCTTAGGATCGAATTCTTGACAGGATAGCGCGGAACTGATTTGATTAGAATTTTTACGATCTTCTCGTTTAAATTTGGATTTTAGCTCGCGTCGGGTTCGGCAAGGGAATAGGGTCGTCATCATGGAGAAGTCGGTGCCACAAAGGGACAGGGCTCGGTAGAATTTTACGGTTTCTAGAAATACAAAATAGGGACAGGATCAATACCTTAAATAGTTTTTAGCAACCAAACAATTTCCAGTAGAGCATACCTCTTGGTGTCCAATCTCCTCCACGTCGACCATGTTTCTTATTTCGAAACAGACCAGAACTTCCCACCGCGTAATCGGCACCGGAAACGGTTTCCATTTCGGATAAATGTTTTTTAGCACGTTGACTTTCCGAGGTTTCGACCAACTGTAAAGAAATAACCCACATTTTTATGTCTGTCCTGTCTACCAAACCAAACCAACAACTATTTTAATTATTATTCAATGATGCCCTCACCAAACTCTGCTCGTCAATAATAAGTCTCCCATCCGGACCAACTTTGACCCTAGGCCCACCACTGGCAGGAGGAGCAGGAGGTTCTTTTGGAGCAATCTCAGCCGGAGGAGTTGGCGTTGCCGGCGACTTTGAAGTTGAAGCTAGACCAGAATCTGCCTTAAGTTTTGTTGTGGCTCCATCCTCTTTTTTCCTAAAAACGGTCAAAATTAGGCAAATTTAACTACCCACCAACTTTTCGCCCTCAATATCTTAATCTTACGGTGCCGGTGGATTAAAAAACGCAAAATGAAGCATGGTCAACTCCTTCTTTTCCTGGGCTCCACCCTCCTTCTCCTTCGTATCAGCCGCCTTATTGAGAAACTCCTTCCTCAAGGTCTGATACTTTGTCGTGGTCAAAGAAGGCGACGGCTTTTCCAGTCTCTTCCTCAGAACAGAATCCTTCCCAAAATCCTTCTGTGGCGACGTTGGCGCTGTTGGTACTGCCACTGCCGTCGGTGTCGTCGCCGCCTTGGAATTCTGCGCCACATAAAAAGATTCCAGCTCCTCCTGAGATTTTGGGAAGAACGTCTCCTCTCCTCGGGGCGTGGGAGATGGAACCAGGCCCAGAAACGACATGTATCTTCCCTTTGGCGTCACTAAACCCGGTGACGACCTTCCTCCCGAGTGTTCGTGATGATGGAATTTGTTGGTCTGTCCTGAATTTTGTGCTGCCGCAGCCGCAGCCCGGTTTGCAGCCATCTGCGCCTGAATTTGAGCGTAAGATTCGACATCTTCCGGACTTCTTGGGGAAAATATGCCTCCCGGCGAGGGTAGGGAGATATATCGTGTCGTCGCCTTTGGAGAAGGTGAGCCAACCAAGGACAGCTGAAAGGCTGGAGATGGCGATCTCCCGATAAAGGCAGGCGACGGAGGGTCTTGAGAATGAGACGAGGAGTTGGATAAGGAAGACGGAGAAATAATCGGGGTCGGGGGACGATCTGGCGGAACTTTACGTCCACCACGGGCTGGCACGTTTATCACAGCTTTGATTCGGTTGCGTCGCATGTTAACTGGAATTTAGAAATTCGGTTCAATCACTATTTTCCTTATAATTGATAATCCATGAATGATAAGACTTCTTGTCAATATTTTACCTTATTTCTGAGCTCACAAAGTCGAATTCTATGCCCGACGCCCACCAATTTAGTAAAACCTTTTAAATTACTTTAAATTCAAGAAATTCAACACGAATTAATTGATCAATTAACTCCAATTTAAAAGTATTTCCTGCAACAATTCCAAAAACTTGCTCATTCCTTCAACTTTTCAAGTTTGCCGCAGTTGGCCTCTAGAAAACAAAGGATTTTTTTGGCTGCTCCTCTTCCCTCTCCTAATTAACGAGCTAATTAACTTAATTACATCCAAAAATGGTTAAAATTTAACTAATTTTCAACAAAATTAACATTTTGAAATCATCCAATTTCTAAGAATTTCAATTCCTTTTAAATTTTTATCCTGCATGAAACCCGGAAGAGACTAAATCCTGCCCGGAGCCCAACCCCGCGAAAAGGAAACCATTACTAACTTTTGGTGAAGTGAAACTTGAAATTTTGCAAATTTCTAAAATTTCAAAGTTTCTGTGAAACCCTCGCTTTCTCATTCCCAAGGAGGAGACAACCTTATCAAAATGGTAAGTGAGGTCACGGATAAGCCCAGCTTATCTGCATTCCTTTACGCTAGGCTTTCCTTTCTCCTAGCGCGCATTTTGGGAATCTGTTGTTTGTTGAGTTGACGATTTATTTAATTGGCTCCGTTCCAATTAAATAATTACACTTTTTCCCCATCTCCGCATTTTTTATTGTTCGCCACTTCCTTGCCCGGGCCCCGGGCATTGCTGGAACAGGCAGCGTGTCACGCTCAGCATTTTATTGGACACTCAACAAACAACAAGTGACCCAAAAATCAAACACCATCATTCTTTAAAAATCTTGATAATTCCTGTCTTCCTTCCAGCACAAACTCAAATCCACGCAACGAGATAAGGTCAAACGTTTCGTCTCCTTCACCCAAACAAGTGAACAGACCGCAATATTCTGCCTTTCTCAGCACGACTGGAAACTCGAATTGGCATCGGATGCTTACTTTCAAAACCCCGATAATTACTGGAGAGAATCCTCCTCATCCCCGCAGACTCATAAAAACTCGTCCCACACAGCTACGATGGCTGATCGCAAAAAGATTGATCAACTCTTCAACAAGTATCGTGGTAAGACGAAAATCCAACTTTTGTTGAGCGTCTTGTCGCCTTAACTTATCTTTTCTTGTTCCCAGATGTCAACGAGACCGACAAAATCACGGCGGAAGGCACGATAAGGATGCTACAAGACCTCAAACTCTCTCCAGATAACAGACTCGTTCTAATCATGGTTTGGAAGATGAAGGCTGCGACACAGTGCGAATTTTCGAGGGAGGAATTTCAATGTGGACTTTTAGAACTAGGGTGAGTATGCCATTTTGCAAAATTATTGTGAAGGCACTTCACTGTGTGCTAATTGTGACTAATTTATTGGCCAGGGTGGACTCAATTGACAAACTAAGAAACAAACTGGCCATTGTGGAAGCAGAAACTAGTAAGGATCCCACTAAATTCCGAGATTTATACGTGTTTTCTTTCGCCTACGCCAAGAATCCGACACAAAAAGGGATCGAGTTAGACATGGCGATACCCTACTGGCACATCCTGCTTCATGGAAGATTCCCACTTCTCAATCTTTGGACACAGTTTCTAACGGTTAGTGATTAACACTAATAATCCCCGACCATTACAAGATTCTTGACAAGATCCTTATTTTTTCAGGAACAACACAAACGGTCCATACCCCGTGATACTTGGGTCCTATTGTTGGATTTCTGTCAAACAATTTCTCCTGATTTAAGCAATTATGATGAAGAAGGCGCCTGGCCGGTGCTTATTGACGATTTTGTAGAATGGGCTCGTCCCCGAATTTCCGGAGCAAAGGATGGCGCCAGTTCCAGTCAACGGCACGAAGTCACATCCTCCTAAAAGATGGAGGGTTAGGAGAACAATTAATTAAGAATAAAGTAAACTCCACCCAATTCTGAATGCCTGAGACGAGACGGATGTGTATAACTCAAGAGATATGTAAATGCGCAGTGTGGATGGATTACCCTTGGAAGTTAAGAGCTAAGATAAGTAACTTATCATAAGGTAGTTGTAATTTCTCTAAATTATTTAAGATACCTCACCTCAGATCCATTGTCTCGAACTACAAACTTATACTCTAGCTGGGTTATTTAGACAAGCTAGCTTACGAAATGAAATAAAACGCTGATAAAACTCGATACATGAGCTTGTCCTGGACAATTTTGTCCATCCATTTTTCCATAACTTTAAAATAATGCCATAAATATTTAATTCATTTCATTTTATTCCATTGATTGTACATTGAGTGAGATATAGTTTTCCGAGGTGGAATTTAATACTACAGAATTTATCTTAGCCTAATTCTTATTTTAAATTACTTTAAATATATAAAATATTTGGAATGCCAGTTTAGTGAGCGAATAAGATCAAATAAGATTTAGTTCAATTTTAAGGCCTTGTTTTGATAAGCCATTAATATTCTGATATGAAGAGTTACTTAGTTTTGGACAATTTAAAATGCAATTTAGAATATAGAGCTCTGGAAAGTTTTACATTTGATTCCACATTTCAAGGCACGTCCATTCAGCTAATCACGCAATTAGATTGATAAGCACTTACAATTGATCCAATCAATTAATAGGCATTCATCTTACTTAATTACTAAATAATTAGTCAGTAAAATGCAGTCCCTTAAAATTGAGATGGGACCTCGACATCGACGGCAAAAGTTATAGGAATCAATCCGTAATTTTAATTGTATCCCTCCACCAAAAATATAAGCTAACCTTAATCTAAACCAAAACCCCATTCTAACCCAACTAATTATAAAATATCTCCTAAATTAACGCCTTAATATTAATCTAACAAGTCTGAAAATAACAAAAGAAAGAGATACAACAAAGATACAAAAGGTTCGGCACAAAAGTTTCAAAAGAACTGAGAACAGACTGAAAACTAAATCATAAAGAAATAGGAAACTAACTCCGTACAAAAATGGGACGCTTCTTTTTCCTAACTAATGGTGAGGTCGGTGGCAGTTTAACAAAAGTTAAAGTAATTATTTCTCAATTTACAAAATTGTACCCACCACCACAAAATAATTACAAATAAAATACAAAAGAACCCCAAAAAACCTAATTAAACGTTGACCTTTACGATAAGATATCGTCGATAAGTTATCAATAACCTCCACCAATTAAATAATACCCTTCACCATTAAATAACCCTTTGTACAATATTAAATACACAATTCGAACAAACTAGCGTCCGTCCATTCGCTGCTGCCAAATTCTGACTCTTCATGAAAGATTTCTACATATTACAAAATCTAGGCGAAATAATTATCACTTTTTAATAAATTAACAAAAATAACTTAATTAACATTAAATAGGATGTGGTTGTGGGTGGGATGTTATAAAATGGTATACTCTCCAGGACAAACTTTCTCTGGAACATTTTGGTTTCTTTTTCTTTGCTTTTCTTCTCCCTCAAATCTGATTGACTTGTTGACTAAACTTTAGTAGTAGAACTAGAAATAATTAGATAACACAACTCAGATATGATACAAGAACGCCACTCTGAACATTTTGATAAGATCTTATCAATTCTAGAGTCTCATATATTCATAATAACCTAGATATCTTAAGGTATCGCGTGATACCATATCACACCGTGTAATTCACACATGACATTAAATTTTTGATTGATTTAAGATTCATAGTTATCGACTAATTAAATAGTTGGTTCCTTCGAGGATGATTGAATTACAAGACATATTTAAGAGGCCTCTTTCATTAAATGATTGATTCAATATCGACTAAATTGATTAAATTGATTGGTTCCTTCGGTCCTTCCTGCCTTCAGGTACTTTCTTACTTGCAGTGAATAATATTCTGCGGATTAGTCCTTCCACCCTCCAACTGTCTAGTTTGATGGGAAAGGTCCATCTTCATATCTAGATCGACATCCACTTCCACCCCACCTCCTCCCTTCGACAGCAGATCAAGTCCTCCCTCTTCTCGGTATGGTGGACTCAGATTCTCATCCCCATGCGACTCTACATCAATCATCTCTATTTAAAAAGACACCAAAGAAGACAGATTTCAGCCAAGCAACTTCACAGCCAAGATTGAAGATATTACGGGAAAATTAATGGATAAGCACTTATCAAACGCCCCAATTCTCACCCTCATTGCTTCCCTCGTCTTCGGAACCCTCTTCGCCACCGTAATCGAAGGAATTCTCGCCAGAATGTGGGCCCGGTGGCGTTCTCCGTTCCAAAATAAGTTCATCCTCCGTTCGCGGACGACACGACGTAGTTTTCCAATGCGTTCTTAGTCCTGACGCGGAGATATACTTTTTCCCACAGTTATTACAAATGTACGGACGCTCATTGTTGTGGAGGCGTTTGTGTAGTTTGAGATGGACGAATTGCGTAAATTTGGCAGGACAGAGGTCACATTCGTACGGTTTTTGGCCGGAGTGAAGTCTCAGATGCGTTTTGAGGTTGGAGGTCGAGGAGAATCGCTTGTGACAGATGTCGCATTCGTGAGGTTTTTCTAGAAGATAAGACACAATTAAGAATAGGAGTAAAAAATAGTGGAATTTTGTAGGATTTCGCAATTACCTCCGGTATGAACCAAGTGATGCTTCTGTAAATGAGCTAGTTGTGTGAAACTCTTCGTACAGACATTACATTTGAACGGTCTCTCGCCAGAATGGGTCCTTAAATGCACCTGGAAGTCAAATATTTCAATTAATAAGGTCATTAAGGATCCCTTAACGTCCTTTTCCACCCACCTTAAGGTTCGACAACTGGCCAAACGTCTTCATACAAATATTACACTCATAATGCATCTTCCCATCCTTCTTCTTGAGAGGATAAGGTAAACTCCGATAACCTCTTGTCCCTCCCGGACTATAATAGGAGTAAAAAATAGTGGAATTTTGTAGGATTTCGCAATTACCTCCGGTATGAACCAAGTGATGCTTCTGTAAATGAGCTAGTTGTGTGAAACTCTTCGTACATACATTACATTTGAACGGTCTCTCGCCCGAGTGGGTCCTTAAATGCACCTGGAAGTCATAAAATTTTAATTAATAAGATCCATAAACGTCCCTAGACGATCTTACTACCCCTTCTCTGCCCACCTTAAGGTTCGACAGCTGCCCAAACGTCTTCATACAAATATTACACTCATAATGCATCTTCCCATCCTTCTTCTTGAGAGGATAAGGTAAACTCCGATAACCTCTTGTCCCTCCCGGACTACACGCCCCATCATAATCATCCTCATCCTCTAAATCCCCATCCCCACAAGGTCTGCTTCCATTAGAATCTGATCCCGGTCCGGATGAGAATCTGTCCCCTCCCCCATTTGGCGAAATAATGAGTGGTGTCAACTCCTTAAAAAGATGGGAATTATTCGGACGCCTCTCCGGAAATGGGTGGCTTCCATGCGGAGGTTGGATTCCGCCAAAATGCGGGCTTGGCAGTGGCGGACGTCCACCACTTCCCTCTTTCGGACCGGAACTGTAAATAAACGGAGCTGGATGTGGATGCGGATGTCGACCATTAAACTGGGCGAGGTCTCGATCTCTTTGAGCTTGAAGATGAAGTTGGTCCATGTGTCCCGTCTGAGACGGACCTCCTGGAGGCGACGCTCCGGCTCCATGACCCGGGTAAAACATTCCGAAAGGTGGGTGTGGATGTGAATTTGGATGTCCACTGGTTGGAGGGAAGTTGTGATGTTGGAAATGTGGTGGTGGGTGTGGTGAGGGATGTAAATGAGCATTGTAAAATCCTGGCGGTAGAGGATGACCATGTGGACCGTGAGGAATGTTGTAAGGACGAGGTTCTCGATGTTCTCCGAGAAGTGATGGACGTGGCCGCGGACTTCTTGGAGGAGATGGGACCTTAACAATGCTGGCATTGTTGCTAGCATGATTGCTCGCATTGTTGCTCCCACTTTGTCCCCCTTCCGGCCTTGGCGACAGAGAACTCCGTCTCTTCGGGGAAAGCAACCGATTCGAGTTACTAGTTGAAGTGGGAGTAGCTTCATTAACTTTGGAGGCCGAGTAGCGATGCGACTTCTTATAAAAGTATGGATCCTTTAACCCCAACTCTTGTGGAGACAGTTGCACCCCCTTCGGCGGAGAAGGAGGACCCTGACCCTGTTGTTGCAGTCCTGCACCCGCCTCCCCACCGGCCAGTCTCCTCAACAAAATACTCTCCAAAATAGAAGCAGCCGCAGCCGGAGGTGGACTCTTGTTTCATCGGGACACCGTTATGATCATTCTGACCCTGAAACGTCGCCACCAAACTTAAACTGCTGGCATTAGCCTCTCTCTTCCTGCTCCCCGTCTCCTCCCCTTCTCCCGCCTTCCTCTTCGACCCGGATTCGACCTCCTCCCTCTTAATCTTGACCGGAGACAGCTGCGTAAGTTCCCTCCTTCCAGAGAGAGACGTTCTATGAAGCTTCAATCTCGCCAAATGTCCACCCTCCTCCCTCGGACTCTGCTCCTCCTCCTTCTCCTCAACACCCATAGATGTCGACCTTATCACCTTCGACATCTTTATCTTCACCTTGCGAAACTCATTCCCTTTCGGACTGTGTCCAGTCTCACTCTCTGAACTACTTTTCCTCCCTTCCGACCGTGTTGGGACCATAATTTTCGTGACTGTTGTCGCATTACTGAAATCCAATATGAAATTATTATTATCCTGCTNACTTTTCCTCCCTTCCGACCGTGTTGGGACCATAATTTTCGTGACTGTTGTCGCATTACTGAAATCCAATATGAAATTATTATTATCCTGCTCCTCCGTATCCGAGGAGTGGGAGGAACCCGAGGAATTCTCGCCCGGTGGCGTCATAACGGCGATATCGTGATATCCCTGGGAATGATAACCTTCATCCGATCTCACACTCCGGCCTGAGTCGGGTGGAGAGAGGAGGGAACTCTGCGGATGGGGTGAGACTTCGGCCGGTGAGCCCGGACCAGAGTGTACCGAGGCGGGTGGAGACATTTCAGAGGCGACACTTTGTCTTATCTTGAGTAACATTAGCTCTCCCGTTAATGGGTATTGGAGACGTTCCGCAAACTCGCGACAGTACCAGACAAGCAACTCGGTGTTTGGCATGATGGGTTTGACCGTGTAGAAGAATATTTGCATCTGCAAACAAATTCAGTTAGATACCGGGAATTTGAGACATTTTTTGGTTAATTATCAACCATAATTGTGCTTACTTTGTACTGGCAAGCAATCAGGTTCTGAGCGTCACTGGAGTACGCTGGGTTTACAAATCTCATCCAGTTTGCTTTTGCAATGTCAAAGCCATCAATGTAATAGTTTAAGGAGCCTCCTTTATAAATCTGCAATGTTTCAGGTAAAACTTTTATTACTTTCCTTCCAACAAAGTTTTCTCAACCACTCCCACAATTTCGCAATATTTCTTCCCAACCACACACCAACTCGGACTAGAGACCCATTCTATCCATCAAAACTACCAAAAATCCAGTAAAACTAGGCTATCCATGGAATGAAGGCCAATCTCATCTCATCCATTTACTGTGGAATTAGGATTAACCTCTGTTCTCAACTACAGAGGAATTACCTTGAAAAGAAAGTAGGAAGCAAAACTATTTATCCTCGAACCAGTACTACATACTACAAGCTACTTAATCCGAACGTGTTGCAAAATCTTTTTATTTGGAACACCAATTCATCCCGTAACCTTCCTCATTCATTCACTGTCACTCTTCACGCTCACAACTTCACTTTCC
>JAAXNX010000594.1:0-26188 GCA_036491905.1 Folsomia manolachei | reverse complement strand
ACCTTTACGATGATTCCCATTCTTTTTGCTTCTGAAGTGAAAGGAAAAACTTGCAAAATTTGGTACTCGAGAGTGACATCGATGGACGGTGCACGAAGTGTCATGCTTGCCTGGTCTCTTTTGGAAAGTGAAAGACCAACTGCTTTGGCATATTTGACAAGAGCAATCTAAAACAAATAATGTGGTAAATTAAATCTAATCAACTTTCAATGAATTATTCAGAAAAAAACTATTTAGACCTACCTCGTCTGGACTAGAAGCCTGATATTGGACATCGGTTTCCGTTCCATAAATACTTTCCTCATCTTCAAGTACCTGAGTTTCGTCATAGACTGGAGTTACATTATGGCATATAGCTAACGCTTTAACGGCATCAGTTATTCGGACTATTTCGTTAATCCTTTGGTGAGTTTCGCTTGGTCCAGCAGGTTGAAGACCTTGTTTTAATTTTTCTTGTATGTCTTCAGCCGAGTCTGCTTGACTTGTGGCCAGGACTAACCTGTAGAATTATTATGAACATATTATTTGGATCGAGAATTTATTAAAAGTGAAATATCTTATTTTAGGCAAATGAGAGTTCAAAAGAAAGTGTATTTGCGGAAATGAAAAAATTTTGACCTTTTAAACACCATTTCATTCTGAGTGAGTGTTCCAGTTTTATCAGTCAGTAGGTAAGATATCCTTCCCAGATCTTCAGGGATTGTGGTGGACCTAACAACTGTTCCAGCAATGATGGGGTCTCTCTGAATTGTCCAAGCGTAATACGACTTTGCCATATCCATATTCACACGGAGGCTGTACCAAGGTTTTTATGATTGAGTTAGGATTATTTCCACCATGCAAAATAAATTATTACCGAACTTACCTAATGGGAATTATATACGAAAAGAGGAGGACAAAACGGAACATGTAATTGAACCAAGGTCCTTCCCAACCTTTCAAGCACATCATTAAAAATGCAAGCCCCATAACTGCAGCAAACAGTATCTGCAAATTTTAATTAAGTTAGAGTACAATTTTCTAAATTCACATTAAATTGTCAGGATCAAGAGTGAGTACCTTAGTTAAGTCATTGATTTCTAAATCAATTAGACCCACTTTGCTGCGAGGAATCGAATTATTCATCACACTCCTAGTTTCCTTTCCAGTATACACAACCAAACCGACTGCGCTACCTGCAGCGACCACGGTGTTTGCCCTGTAAATTATATGTTTCAGTACTTTTATGAAAAAAAAATATTTCTCACTTAAATTCAAAACAATAAAAATAAAACTTGACTAACCAAACGGTATTATCCACGTTTATCCCAGCTTCCTCGATATTAACATTTTCTTCACCTTCGGGTCCCCCCTTCTGTTACGCAAGATTGTACATTTAAAGGTTATGCCCCATTATCAAAATAGTAGATTAATTATTACAATTAAGTAATTACCTTATACAAAGTGCCAATGAAAGAGTGAATGTCCTGAAACACACAATAAAATTTATAAGCTAAATCTTACAAAGAAGAAACTTCTTCCGACTCGGAACAAGACAGCGTGCCATAAAAATTATAATAGCTTAACAGTTAATTACTCTTACCATTTGAGGTCTCTCCGCATAAATTGTCACGTTTTGTCTAAAAAGCTCCGAATCAGTATCAACGTCTTGGAGGATAGGGAGTCTTAACTGTTGAATTGAAGAATCACATTATGGGAATTGATTAAAATCCTAAACTATCATCTCTAATTTTCAAAATGCCCAACATTTTCTCATATCAGAAGTTAGAGAGAGTTACCTTCCAATCTGTTTCACCATCTTAATCAAAAATCCACAAAAATTCAATTCATAAAATCAAGCCGGATTTTAGTTTTATGTTTCAGTATGAAAGTCGGACTTACCAAGTTGGTCTGTACGTATAAAACATCTACCGCTCCTATCGCTTGTCCTAAGTAGCACCATATCCGCTGGAATGTTTTCCAAATTATATGATGTTACTAATTATAAATCGTATATACCCAAGATCAGCAAATGTTTACCTGGAACCCTCTGATCTTTCTCGACCATGATCAAATCTCCAACCTGGTTAAAATTTTCGACAATCAACAATCAACTTCTGTAATTTGACGAATTTTATTCCGTTTGACTACCTTAATTTTTGACGCTGGAATGTAATGTTGTTCCCCGTATAAAATTTTAGTGTATTTTTGATTGTTTATTTCTTTATCACTGCAAAAAATTAAAACAATACGTATAAAACGTGCCGTTTTTATTCTGAATTTCCAAAACTTACCGTTGTCTTCGGCGAAGGTCATCAATCAGTTCCCGAATCATTGTTATTGTGAGCACAAAAATCTACAAATCGAAATAATCGAATTTTTACATGAAATTCTTTATCAAAAGTTACTAAATAAATAATATTTGCTTACCAAAGGACCCCAATATGTGTACCTGCAGCAAAGATGGGAAAAATCATAATATTAGTAGAGCTGTCTACTAAATAACCAAATTACAAACAAAACTTACCAATAACCTACAACAAGATCCTTGAAAAACTGGCTGCAAGCCATAACGAGAAAATACTGCAATAAAATAATTCGACACAGTTACAAATTATCCCAAATAGTCATCTCATAACCTTTCCCGACTCTCACCAAATTCAGGAAAAACTTGAATTGTTGGAACAACACAAGGGGAAAGAACGTAAGGAAATTGTACTTCTGATTTTTAATAACATTCGGCGCAAACTTTTGGGACAACGGTTGCCCAATCGTGATTTCCCTTTCGACCAGTTCCTTTTCTCTACTACAGTAGTTGACAATCCAGAAGCAGCAGCTGAAATGGGTCAATTAAACAGATTTTATCACAAATTCACATTCACATTAAAATGACAAATTGACAATTACCAGCAAGCGAATCGAAGCGTTTCACAGCACGCCCTCCAAAGTCGTCCCCTCCTCCCAAGTTCACTTCTTCTCCGGTACTCATCCGAAGCAAGGGCATGTTGGTTCGGGCTCCCAGCCCTGTCCCCAGGTATCATATTCCCATCCGCTTCCAGAGGTCCGATATTAATCACCCCTTCCGAATAGTTTGGATTGTCCACAGAACTTGGACCTCTATCCCTTCGTAGCATCCTTCTAGGTCGAGAAGAGTAACTGAATTTATTAAATTCTTCTCCCTCGGAATCCACAAGATGTTGAGGATGGCTTCCACTTCCTCCACCGTTCTGATAAGTCGTCGCCGTCCCGTTAGCCTTAAAAGGTGTGGGCCCGTTCTTTTGAGAACTATTTTTAAAGTTACCATTCAGCGGAAGTAACCTAACGTTTTCTTTTAGAGGATGATCATCATCGTCCGATGCGACGGGATCATATTCAAAACTATCATAGCCAGCAGTGTCCTTGTGGAAGAGTCGTTTCTCACTTAATCTTTTCCACATTAAAACAGTTACAAGACATATCTGTCGATATCACGGGAATTGTGCATCCTCAGGGATCTGTTTAGTGTTTGTTCCGAGATTGGAGATGTCAATATTTGATGACTCACACCTTAGAAGAACAGGTGAACTGACCAGACTTCTTATCACTTTAATGGCTTGAAGATATTCCACCGTCCAGAAAATTGAGGTAATGCTGTAAATAAAACAATTTGGGTATAAAATAATTAATTGTAATTTCTAAAAAAGAGTGACACATTTCAAAATAAACAAAAAAAACTCTTTACCCTTCATTCAGCTGTTGGCTTATCTTCAGGACATTAATGTCCAAATTAACAGGTGAAGTGCTTCCTTTTATCCGTAAGTAATTTATATATTTTCGAAATTAGTCAGGATTCTTGCAGATTTTTACAAAAAACTGAAAAAAGTGCAGTTATATTTTGCGTATTGATTTGATTGCCAACAAACGTTTGAGTGAGCCAGTCAAAACGGCTCAGGAAGCCCCGAGCATCGCGTGGCTGACGAATTTTGTAAACTATGTTTTTGGAGAAGTTAAATAAAACTTGAAATATTTCCGTAATTTACAATAATTACAGCCAATTGTTGACGCAACAATGTCCAAGCCTCCGTCAGGGAAGTCGGGGAGGAGGTCGGGTGGACAGGATAAGGACGAAAAACGTCCCAGTGTCTTTGAACGGTTGGGTGTTCGAAGGTAAGTGACGCAAAGGTTTCGGCAAGTTGTAAAATACTTGAAATATTTATAACTTCGGTTATCAATGATAATGATACTTAAAATTCTTATAATTTCAGCCACTCAGGCAAACATACCTCTGGAACGGACCCGCATGAAGGTGGAAGATGGCCAGAGACGGTGGTAAGTAATTATTCAATAATTATTATTGTCGAGCTGCTAATAATTTACTATTTTCTCCTAACCAGAGACACAGCTCATCAACTCGTGATTCCGAGTCCCGTTCTCGTGCCCCACCCCCATTACCCACTGACAAACGACATAGTTCCAGCTATTCTCCTCCTGCAAGTAAAAAACAGCCAGGAACCTTTCCAGGATCTTATAATCCGAATAGTGGGCAAAATAAAAAGATTAGAGATCCAAATTTCAAGAAATCCAACCGATCTGACGAGCAAAAACATGACACAACCTTAAAAAAGGATAAGAAACGGAGCAGTGGAGCTGGAAGTAAAAAACAGGGCCTTGACAAGAAAAAAGCTCGGAAGCCACGGACATCTTCGGCGTCCTCGGGAGATTCTTCAGATTCCTCGAGCAGTCCTTCGTCTTCTTCTTCGACCTCATCAAGTTCTAATAATTCATCCTCCTCAGATAGTTCAGTTCCTAGTGTGAAACTAACTAGTGGGAAAACAAAGACGAAAAATGTCTCGAAAGTGGATAAGACAAAGGCAAAGCAGCAGCGTCCTGCTGTATCTGCTTCTGCTCCTACGCCTGGGTCAAGCTACGTTCGATCATCTCGGAGTAGTAGTTCAGGTCTGGATTCTGCATCGACTCCGGTAAAGAGGGGAGGCCCACTTCCGGTTGATTTGAGAGAAAAACTAAATGCTAGATCACCCTCTGGATCTGGATTAAAGGATGCACATCAAAAACGTCTTGGTGGTGATCTACAGCGGCCTGTTGTTAAACCGTATGATAACCGAGGTCCATCGCCTTCCGGCATGGAGTTTGATAGGTATAAAAAGCGGCCACTGCAGTCTGACCCCTATCACCAGCAAGAAGATGCAAAAAGGCGTAGGATGCTGTCTCCTTCTCCTGTTGATAAATATAGGGTGCTTCCACCTCAAGACGAACCGCCGCCACATCGCCGTGCTCCACCTCAGATGCAGGATATCCCAAAGCCACGTGGAAGAAGTCCAAACTTAAATTTTCATAAGGACCAACAATACCATAGGTAAACATGATAAATTCGAGCATTCATTTATAAATTCTTGATGGCCTCGTTATTCAAATGTTGAACTCACGAGTTGTTGCTTGTAATGTACCCAATATTTGTATTGCTGTAGGTCTGGGAATTCTCCACTAGGCAGACGCCTAGACATGCAGCGACGTCCTGATCGACCGGATTCACTTCTTCCAAGGAATAATAATAACCGTGACAGAAGGACTTCTCCATTTCATCCCAAAGGAGATTACGATAAACGAAGAGACCCACCGGCAGAATTTGTTCGTGGCGATAATCGTCCCAGAGAGCGTGTTGCACCATCAAGGACTCCGGCAATGGATTTCCGACAAGAGAGAGAAAGAATGGATCGACCACCACTCCCCGATTATCAAAATCAAAGACGTTCTCAGGGCAGGACTTCATATAATCAAAATCAGCCTGATTCACAGCCGCCTCATGGTCGTAATTACGGCTACAAAGGAACCTCATCGCCATACGAGGCTGAACGTCAGACTCCAAGGTTTGTGCAGTACAATTAATTAACTGTATTTTTTGAAAGACACATTCGGGATTAAGAATTGAATGCATTTTTATATTTGATAATAGGTTTCCCCCATTGATAGAAGAAAAACGACAAACTCTTCTCCCCAAAAGTAAGGAAGCTTTAGCAGAGAGATATGAACAAATGAGGAAATCGGGATACGTCGATAAATGGGTGGACGAAACAGTAAAAGTAAAATCAACTCAACGAGGAACAAACGACGAAACTCCTTCTCCATTAATTTCTACTCCATCTTCAAAATCCGCACTTTCACCAGATAGACTCAAGTTGGAGGAAATTACAAAGGAATCAAAAGTTGGCGAAAGCATTATTCCACCAGTTGACGTTGATGAGCTAAGCGACTTCAGTGATGATGCAGATGAATTATTAAACGTCATTCCAGACTCGCCTGACAAGGAACACGAGGAGGATGCATCCAAGTCGGTATCATCATTAGCAGCGGCTTCTCTCAAAAAGGAGCTCAATATTCCAGCGGACAAAGTACCGGAAGCTTCAGTGGCATCAATTACAAAACGATCTACTAGTGTTGAAACAGGGCCATCAACATTTAGTCAAGAGCGACAATTAGTCGCAAAATTAGGAGGACTACAGACCAGCCTCCCAAGTCAGAGCCAAACGGATGACTTATTGGATAGAATGGATTTTGAAGAGATTTCCGACGAAGAGCTTGGGGAAGTTGAAAATCGTGTTCATATCGTCGATGCTTTGGGTGTGGATTGGGCGAGTTTGGTTTGTACTGAAAAGCGGAGTGATGAACAAACGCCAGAAAGTCAGTCCAAATCTACTAGTGCAAGGAAACGCTGGAGACCCATTAATATACTGAGTGGTAGAATATCTAGAAAACTTGCGGGCGACGTTTTGTACAATAAAATCCTGGAACTCAAGAAATTAGAAGACGCTGCAGATGGTGGAGCCAATAAGGATTGTGAAACTACTCATAAAACTTCGAAGCCAAATGATGCTGGAGTGTTAGAAAAAATTGGTCTGGGTCCAAATTCTAGAGCTTTATCTGCTCGACGAGATATGGCAGTGAGGTAAAATGATGGGTCATAAAAGTGTTAGACTATACGGCAGCTGACAATTAGTATTAATCGCTTTTTGATGATTTCAGACGACATCTCCTGGGTTTGCCACCGAAGAGTTTGTTATCATTGGATTTATTTCATAGTAACCCTACAAGCACAACTCCTGAGATGGATTCAATCGGAGAACTTTATAAAATGAGCATTGCGTTGTTTAAGGCAAATAGTACCTCCAAAGCTATGGCTTTGACTTAATTTCGACCAAAATTGTCATCAGGTATTTATTTATTCATTGTTTTAATTTATCTGCTATTAATTATTTTATAGTTACTAAATTGGATTGTTCTGATCGGATAGCTTTCTCTGGTAGTTTATTCATATACAAAATTTCCTTTTGTAGTCTGCTAGGAAAGTGTTTTTTTTGCAGTAATTTTTATTGTTAGACCCTTAGAAATATTTAGATTTAAAAAATATATTGCATAAATAACAAACTGAAAATTCATTCCATTGGAATTTCACTTATTCAGACAATGATCACACCATCTCTTAAATTCATTTATCTGCATTAAATTAGTGTAACATCTTGCTGAGAGCGAATTCATGTACATTTAATAACAAAAATATGGTAATTAGTAGAGCTATCACAAATGACAAGGAGAGCATTTGTAAAAATATGTTAAAACCATCCTTACTGGCCAGCGATTAATCTCAACACTTGTAAATCAAGTAAATCAGTAGAAAACACACTCTTACTATAAACAGGTATCACTAATCTTTAACTTTTAAAAAACCGGGATGAGTACTAAATTCACTTTCACCCGTTCTCGTTCTCCTTCTTAGGACTTAAGGTTTAAGGACATATTTTTAACAATTCATTCATTCATAAATAATACATGCACTTTATTTTACCCACAAGAAAGCTGCGTAAAATCCAACATACAACTCTAATAATAGCCTTGCTATACAATCTTCACGGTTCTATTCTTGGTTTAAAGTTATTCAGATAAGCTTACGTCGATCATATCCATGTCATTTCACACAACCACACAAATTAGAAGTGTGGAGAGTGCAAGTAATATATTAAGTACAGGACAAATTTGGATAATGCCTAAATATACGGACTGCTGAAGTAAATTGTAATCTCATTCATTCTTCAAGTAGTGAAAGTGGAGACATGGATCTCGCCACAATTATTTTCTTTAATAGTTGCTCACATTGTTATTTGAGCCTTTTCTCCCCTTTTCTCCACAATAAATGACGATGTGCTCTTGGTGGTTGGTCCCATGGTCAGTTTCGTTCTCATTGGGAACTTTGGGTTTTGTCTTTGTAAAAAGTGGAATAAAAAATAGCATAAAACCACTTAACGCTATCATTCCTCCAGCCAGCCAAAATCCGTATCTGTAGTCGCCATACACATCGTATAGCATTCCTGTAAAATTATAATTCATATAGTATTGAGGTTTGCAAATTTTGCATTGTGATACTTTATCACAATTGGGAATATATGCTTACCAACAATTGGTGGGCCAACTACCGTTGCAATCCCTGGAATTGAAAATCATGTTTTAGGACAATGTCTTTTCAACATCATTTATGCAACTTTTACATACCTTGGAACAAAAGCAGTAGTCCAAATGCGTTCGTAAGCTTTTCCAAGCCCAGTAGATCCACCAAAATTACTGAAGTGAGGCTGACGTAGACTCCAACAGTTGACCCAAACGTTGCCGCGTACACCTCGAGGAGATGGATGTTATCCGTTAAAGAACACAGCGCCGTGCCCAGTCCACAAATGGCTAGTGCAGAGTTATACAAGTACAGTCGGTTGACCCAAGGCTTGTCACTGAGATACCCGAGAAATACACGGCTCAACGTGTTTGAAATCCCAACAATCGACAAGAGGAAACCAGCGGATTGTAAATCATTTTCAGGATTTGCGACAGCTTTATCCTGGAAAAGTTGGATAATGCAGAATGTGACTTTCACCCCGGGTGAAAGTGAATATTCAACTTACCACCAAATAGATATATGGCACGTTGTAGCCAATGCTGAAATGAATAGAAATTCAAGGGTCAGTTATCATTTCAAATTATTCTCATTTAAAACGAACCCACCTCGTGAAAAAGTTAGAAAACGCAAAAAAGAGAAAAACTGGATTCTTAAGCAAAGACAGATCCATCATGGCCAGGATAACTTTCTTAAATTCAGACACTTCCTTCTCTTCTTCACAGACAACTTTGCCATCAACTTTCTCCAACTGGGGCAGATTTCCGTTTGACGTGTACAGGTCCGGGTTTTGCAGTTTTACTAAGCTCCCAGAGTAAAATATATCCTTTCTCTGTAGTATGACGCCGTGTGGTGTCGGGGATGGCGTTATCCTTAGGCCGGCATTACTTCCGAATGCCAGAGTTTTTAGAGAGTGTCGCTTTTTGCCCATTCGAGGAAGAGAATCTGTGCTGTCGAGTCGAAGGGCAGGTTGACTACATGACATGGTCAGGGTGTCGTTGATGATGAGATTAAGTGATTTAGGTCGGAGAGGACACCCATTTCCAATTCCATTTGGCATTAGGGGTAATGTGGCTTCGGCTTCGTCATCCTGATCCGGCTCAACAATGGTTGGGATGCTATCCTGACTTTCTGTGTCGTCATCCTCGAGAGGTCGAAAAAAGAGACTGAATACGACGCAGGTCAGAATTATGCCCCCTGTGACCACAAGACTCCATCGCCATCCGTAGGTGCGGATCTAAAAAAAGACACCAAGAAAAGTTTTGTATTTTGTGCAGAAATAGTCGACCGCAGAGTAGATGAAGTGTGAAGATGACACTTAGCCCTGGGCGTAGGCGTCGGTCGATGTTGCCAGACAAAAAATATAATTCGCTTACCAACCACTCAATAAATGGAGCAAGGAGAAAGGTTCCAAATCCTGAGCCGCACACCTGTTCAGAGATGTCAAATAATTTTGTTATAAAACCTTTCAAGCTTCATCATACTTTTTTTCGTGGTGAAAAATGGTATAAAGGATGTCATTTGTCATCCACACTCACCGCAATCCCTGTTGCAAATGCTCTTCGCTTTTCGAAATACATAGTCACACAGACGATAGCAGGCAGATAGATTAGACCCAGCCCAAGCCCTGTACAGAATTTCCAAAAATAAATAGATATGACGGATTTTGTGCCAAAATCATTTACGCTGGTGCAAGTTTTTAAACAACTCATGATTTCAGTTTCCTTACCCCCGATAACACCGATGGAGATGTAGAGATAAGTGACGGATTTAGCAAAGAAGCCTGGAATTGATACAAGGAGATGCTTAATTGGGTGAATTTTGACTCGCTTTGTGTAAAATTTAGGAATATGCTTACTAATGGCAAAACCGAATGAGGCTATAATACTTCCAACAATGGAGACGGCTCTGCATCCAAATTTATTTACGACTGCTCCTGCCAAGGGTCCTGTTGAATAAAATCTTATGAGTAATTTTCGATACTCCATACATTTTAGGTCTTAATAAGGTAAATACACTAAATATTACATACCAATCCCGTAAGTCATCCCTGCCATAATTGATGCAATCCAGGATGTTGCGCTTTTTGATTCATCCAAATCCTCACAAATTTTGACAAAGAACAAACCAAAAGTATATGCCACGCCGTCGGCTAAAAATTTTGTACAAAATCGTTCTTCAGTTTCATCCTCCTAATGTTATCCAAATTACGAAACAACAACTTACCAACTACATGTATTAAAAAGGAAGCCACAACGACCCACCACCCCCAGCCTCCATCCGGCGGCTTAGGGACGTTCTTCTTTCCCGAAGAGTTCTGGTCGTTTTCTAAAATCATGGCTGATTTTTAAACTGCGAAACGAGGAACGGGAACAAGTCGACGCTCCCGTTGGTCTTGATGTCGGCGATGAGAAGGAGCACTTCGAAAATTGAAAATTATCCAGTCTGACAGATTATTCAGTCGAGAGATACTTTTTGTAGGTATATCCGTATAGCGTAGAATTCAGTTCTGTTGCTTCCACTTCTGGAATTTATCCGAAATCCGGGAAGGATGCCAACTGGGACAGTTTTAGGGTCAGAGTAGTTTTCGAAATGTTTTGACCTGAGACAATAATTCTTAGGATGCAGTTGAAATTGATTGGTTATTGATTCCTGTGGCGTTGTCAGTTCAGTTTACCTAAAGAATAGGATAGGGCAGTTTGCAGTGGTCAACTCTGTTAATAAAAAGAACAATGATTTTAAAGTAGATTCAATCAAAAGTAGTTTGTGTTGTATGTAAATCTATCAAATGAAGCTGCCAAGGACAAGGACAAGCTATAGTTTTTCGCGTGCAATTTTGCAACCTGATAAGATCTAAAAATATTTCGCATTGATTGATACTATCGGAATGATGTATGCATACCTAAATCTAACGCCCACGCTCGTGCACATTATTGATATATCTGTTACAGATAATCTGTTGATGACCTACAATTTCTAATGTGTCGTGCAATTATTTTTGGATTGTCTACGAATGATTCATAATATACATGATAATTACTGGTAATGACCCAGACCCATAAAAATGTATCAGACAAAAATTAGTTTATCTGATAGTGAGTCAGTGAATGCTCATAGAAAGTTGGATGATTAATTTTGATTAATTTCTTTTTTTTTATTACAAAACATTATCAGAAGGACAAGTCAAGAACATTGTATCCATATTCTTGTTGTATTCTATAAATCGTTTAATAGCTTCTAGGCATGAAATTCCTGTAACGAATCTCGTTCAATTTTCATCAAATCGAAGAGCAGGGTTATTCAAAATGTAAAAATATTCAAATGTGTAATTTACCTTATTCTCTTGGATTTGGAAATATTTTATAAGCCTTAGTTATAAAAATTATTCCGTATCTTTAGCACTGGTAAAAAAATGAGACAAAACTTGTGTCAATTTTCTCAATAGAACCTACAGCTTAGATTTTTTGATTTCACAATTTTTTTAGACTCCGGATTTATGGAACAGTTAAAGTTTTTATGGAAATTCGATATTATAACTTTGATTTAACCTGTTCAGTGACAGTTACTATTCAAAAGAAATGCACTGGTCGGCTTTTTTATCATCTCGTTTTACGGTTATGTTTGTGTTACAATAAAACATCAACAGTTTTATTTTACAAATAATCTAAGTGCATGCTCAGCATCCGTCTTCAATCAATAAAGCATGATATGGCTCATTGTTCTCAAATGCAAACCATTTTGCAAACCATATTTGCTGAATTTATGCCTGCAAATATTCACCTATTGCAATTTTCACTGCAATAGAAACTTACAATTAAGGTATATACTTACCAATACTCAAAGAAACGGCTCAGTTCAGGAACAAAACAGCCAAATGAGCAATTGTCACTTATTTCACTTGTAATTTTCGTAATAATTTTCCCCAAGAAAGTCAGAATTTTACAATCACAATTTAAGTTTTAACAAAAATTCAGGCCTGTTTACACCGTTTAAACATTTCTAACTATAAGCTACATGATTTCTTTGTACTCGAAGCTTGTCTGTAAAAACAATGATAAGCAAAAGTATTCCGCTTGCTTCGAGCAACTTGGCTTGGCTTCGACTGGAAGGAATCAAATATGAAACTACTCTCATGTAGACAACGCATGCTGGACACAATGCAAGTAATGAATGAAGTAATGCCAATTTTCTTGTAAGGTACCCAGAATGCACATAGATATAATGCATTGAGTTGCATGAACTGAACAAAATTAAATTCAACAAGCATTTTATCATTCTTTTACATAAGTACCCAAAAATAGAGACTATTCGTAAATTAATGGGGCCAACTTTTTTCTCGATTGATAACTACCGAAACAGAAATCAATGCTGTATTGATTAGTAATCTCGATAATAAACTGCATTTCATTGAAGTGTATGTAAACACTGATTTGTGTTAATTTGATGTTAATTGGAAATGTCAAGTGCGAAACGCTCAGCGAGCTCAAAAAGAAAGTCTGTCTGCCGATATATATCATTCATTTTGATAAAAAAAGTGGTGTAATTTTGCTTTATTATGTCATCACCATTATATATGTGACGGGCTTCTGACCAGTGACATTTGATGTCAATATTCTGCCAATTCAGCAGCGAGACGATTTAGTGCATGTAATTTATTATTTCGTCATTTTCCAATCCACTCTTTAATTTCAATTGTCACATGGCTTGTGCATCAAATAAATGATCCTGACTGAATGAGACAAAAGTTTATCCTTGATATTTTCATAATAATAGCCAAATTACTCGAGTTTTATTATTTTTGAATCTTGGAACTTTCCTTGAAATTGCAAGGTCTTGATGACCGCATTAATATGAATTGAGAACTGATTCAAGTAGTTTGATTTGTTCATTATCTTGCATTCATTAACCCTTTGAGTTATTTTGAGAACACATTATGAGCAAGTGTCAATGGTTAACATTACCATACATCGAGTATGTATGAAGAAACCTGTATCCAAGTCTAAAAGTCCTTTGTAAACCATGCTAAATATTTGCTCTGCATTTTTACGAGTCATTAAGTTTAAATACCTATCATTGTGGAGAAACTGATAAGTGTCCGTATCATTCGTCCGTTACTGTGCAAGGGTTCAGACCATTCATTCAGTAGATTATTCATGTACTGATTTATGTAAATATGTGACCTGTAAATAATGTAATCAGGGTAGTTTTGAAGTACTTTTTCTTTCACGAGTTGACCGATAATGATGGCTCTGTCTTATCACTCTGTAAAAAGTGCGCAGGAAAGCTTTGTCGCGTAATTATTGAGTAATTAAACGAATTATAACCCCAAGTATTTACCATCCACATGAATTGTTGAGAACTTCGTTAAATGACACTAAAATCTAAAAATAGCATATTTGTCAAGGGAAGATTTTCATGATTATTTTGCTCCTTTAATTATATGTTGCGGAACTGATTGAAACCGGCGAAGCCAATACAACCATTATTTACGGAAGTGTTACTGGGCAAAGTTTCAACAAATGATGCAACTAATTTCAATCTGCAACTATTAATCGCTCGTGACGTGTACGCGTGTGCTAGGTCAAGGTCTTTGGCTCAGGAGAATATAAGAATCCCGTAAAATAGGGATACAAAATTGTATCCTGCAACCACAGCCAAAGTGTTTAAATCATTGATGGGATTCGAACAAATCCGATACTGCGGTGTGCCAGAGCAAGTGTTCTGAAAAACTAAATTTTTTACAGAGCTTTTTAGACGAAATCCCACAGATTCTTAGCTGAAACACGATTCCGCAATAAAGCCTGGCAGAGACAATTTAATCTACTGCAAGGTTGCACTTAGCGTTTTCTAGTTCTTTGCTTACTTATCCTGGCTCTGTCTAGGCAGACAGTTGACAAAGTGGGAACTGGTAAAGTTGTCTAATCGAAAAATAAAAAATCTAGCATTACTGAAGAACCTGAAGCTTATGAAGCTTAGCATTTGTGTGTAATTCGGAAAATGTCTGGTAAAATTAGGTCTAGCCAAGAAAATCGATAATATGGCATCATCTGGACTAATGATATGCTTAAACAAGTTTGATGAGTTTTACAAATCGTCCAGCTGAATTTTATACAACTTCTACAATCCATCAAGATGCTAAGCTATTATGGTATTTTGTGAGCAAAAATAAAACATTTGAGATAGTATTTCCAGAACTGATTTGATCTAAGCAACCTGAATTTAAAAAAAAGTACAGTGAGGTCTCAGCAAGCTTAATTAACAATCTGTTCTATATTTACGTGGTTTATACGCCGTAAAATTGTGTAAATCATCACACAATCGAGGAGAAAGTACCAACTAAGACTAGAAAACCGAAGTGTGTTGGACATCCTGCACTAACAAGGGATTAAGATGTCTAAAAACTCACGAATCCCAGTCCGACAGCAAAGTTTACATCTTATTCAATACCGACAAGTAAGTGAATAGGATTTTTCGGTTCATTGAGCAGGAAAATTGAGCTTTCTCTTAGACACATTTGAATATTTTATGTACCCACTTGTCACATTGTTTTAGGAAATCAAGCAGCAGCAAGTGCTGTCATCCTTGCGGAAGAAAATTGCTAAATCAAGCTCCGTCATCCGTAAATGCAATGCTCCTTAATAAACATTTGTATAAGAATGATTGGTTTAATCAATCTAGCTGGATGGCTGGCTAGGAAAATTTCTGCAACACTTTAGCCACTTTAGCCACATATAAATATGTTGACTCGTTTCTCTGACAGAAATTCTCTCAAAAGTTCCAGCCAAACGGAGAGGAAGCAGTTTGTATAAGTTCCCAATATCGATTTATCCCAACCGAGCGACACACATCCGAGAAAGTGCTTTGTTTCATCAAGTCAACCTCCTTTCTCGTGCCATGTGCGGAATAACACGGGGCTAGCAACAACCAAAAACTAGACCAACCCATCCAGATTCTTCTATAAACTGTTGGAATTATATGACACATAAGAAATCACTTCCACCCACAGATAGTGGTGTAGGATGACACAATTTATATTTTAATAGTCTACAGTAAACAAGACATTTAAAAAATGAAGTAGTTTAACTCTTTCTTTATGACTTGCATTTCTGACCCACTTTTTTTTAATGGGAATAATTTTTTTGAAAAGTTGGCAAATGCCGAAGTTTAAAAAAAATTCTAATTCTTCAATAACTATGCTTGACGTCAATGATTCCTACATTTATAATGTTTGCCAAAGTTAGCTCAGGATTCCAGAAATAATGCGGTTACATTTTTAGTTTTGACTTTTGTGACAAATGATTGTGAAAGATATATTTGCGTATGACGGGCGTTTGTGATGAGGATAAAGATAAAAATAAACTTTTCTTCTTTAAAAGACTTTGGACAGTCAAGTTAATGTTAATGGCAATGTTAATGCCCATGACCTTCAGATCAATGGTTAAAACAGTATTTGAAATAAATGCAACGCAACTCAGAATGACGACATGGTTTGCGCCTTATGTAATCTATCTTCGTATGCAAAAAATACTTAAACTACTCTTGATTTCATGCATTTTAAAAGAAGTGAAAAGTTTATCTTACCGTTTTGACAAGAAATGTCTTCTCCTTGGGTTGGTTGTTGGTTTGTAGTGGTTTATTAGTTTTTAACAGTACTTTATACGCTAAAGGCTTAAATTTGGACTATGTTATGTACTCGAGAAAAATAAAAAATAAACTGAAAAAATATTTTTGTAAAATAATCTACGCCTAACTTCTCTCAACCCTGCAAAAGTTCACTGGACTTGACAACAACGACTTTACAAGAGTCGATGTCGCAGTCGAACTCGAAGTTGGATCAGTCGTAAATTGGCAAAAATTGCAAATTTTAGCAACCAAATTTACACCCTCACTTGTACCAATAATAGCTGTAGTTTGACTTGTTTGATTTATCTGCCTTCCACTACCGGAGTCCAGTAGGGAAGACATGAAAGTATGAGTGAGAATTTGCGAATAAATAATTTTGGCGACAAGAAGACAACTCTTTTTTAGAACAAGTCAAAGTCAAAATTAAAATGTGACTGGGTGCTTACTGTGCGGATTGGATAAGGAAATAGATCCGTAAACTAATGCCAATGAGATACTTAAGAAAGATAAAGTTGTCTTAACTTCTAACCTAGCCTACTAACACCACATGGTGGATAACTTAATGTTAAAATTGTGCGAGTTCTGTCTTCCTCCATCCTGCTCCTAGTTTGCTCGAGACCGAGGTCCAAGCGAATGAATCCTTTTTCTGTGGGATGCATCGTTTAGTTCAGTTGGCGAAAAGAGGTGAGGGAGGGAGGACAGAATGCATAGGCGAACTTCAGTAGTTTTGGCAGAAGTAAACGCACGCCCGATTCGGGGATTCGACCGACTCCCGAATTTTATCTTGCGTAAGTTCCTAGATTTGGCAAAGAGCGATTCACTGAGTTGATGAAATGGTGGTGTTTGCAGTGCGAATTTTGATGAAAAGTTAGATGGTGGCGATGCCAAGTTTTCCTAGGATTTTGCTATGATTAAACATCTTTGGAAAATCTTGGAATTTTAAAAAGCTTTATTTTTTCTAATGTTCTTAGAATTTGGTATAAAAAGTTGGTTTACATCAAATGTTTGGGTGTGGGAAACGTCGAAATAAATGCTCCCAAACACTGCAAAACATTTCTACGAGTGATTTTTGGCTCAACCACTGCACTGAGATATGGATCATGTATTGGAGAAAGGTGGGTTGGTTGGCAAAGTCTAAATCGTTAACATCGAATGTCGAGCGAGGCGCATTCGCGAAAAGAACACTGATTCTAGACCAAATTCTGCAAGCACGTAAACATAATCTTCCTGAGAACATCCATCAGAACATGATATCAAAGAACCCGACCAAGTTAAAGTACAATTATGCTCAACTCTCACTAAGCTTCTCATTTTTTGTAGACATGGACGGACTTTGCCAAGTAATGGAAAATTACGTGAGCATACTCGACATAAATATTTATTCATAATCTAGAAATGTATCGTATTGTCAACAAGATAGGCTCATGTTTCAAAATTACTGTGAAACTAAATCGTGCTCACTAATATTTTGTTGCATTCACCAATGACTTTCTAATGTAAACCGAGATGAGGTCGGAACATTTTGTATTTCAACACTAGTTAGACATGACTTAACTTATGGTTTTACTGAACATTCTCAGTTTCAAAATTTGGAGCAGCAAAACATTATTCACTCAATTTTGTCGGTGTGCAATGCATTTTTCGTGCACTCAATTTGATATTGGAATGGTCCAAATTTAATGGACCCAAACCAATAATCCCAAAACCTAAATCCGATCCGACTTACTTTGCTTCTCTGGGATTTTCCCATCCATCCAAGAAAGAAAGCATAATATCAATATCCTTCCTAGACTGACATGGATTTCCCAAGGGGTGTTTACTAGGAACTCGGCTCATCATTCAATCTGGGTGGGTGGGATTGTTGAATGTGGTTTCTCTGTTGAGCATAAGTGTTTACTTCAGGAGGAGCGTTTTTTGGATGATTTCCTTGTGTTGAGACTGCCGTGGGTGAAAATCTCATCATTTCTTTGTTATCGTATAGGTTCGGATTTTGGTATTGAGTTGATCATGCGATGTTATTGTTGTCTTTGGCTGGCTTGGGGGTTTCTTAAACTAGGGAAAATGTAAACGGACAGGGCAAGTTGTTTTTATTTTTGGAGGAAGGAAGGAAAGATTGCAAAAAAATTGTTCTTATTGGACGTCATTGGTTTTTGAGCAACAAGACTTGAACATAATACTGATAAATATACTATGTTTGGACATACTTGTAGAACGTGTCAGATATTTTTTACCATAAATCCCAATGAGACGAATTGCACTGATTCCCCGATTAGTTATGGGCTGCCGGTGAAATACCAGTTTTGATTTAATGCATGACTTTATTCTTAGTTTTTCTATTTGTCCTAATGCATTCTAAATACGGCACAAATGTACTCCTGTAAGCAATGCAAATGTCCGTGGTCACGCTTGTCTCGTGAATTGGCAACAGAATAAGAACCTTCTGATAACATCAAACCCAGTGCCATTGACATATCATGGAATAGCAAGGAGTTTTAGAAGATAGACCAAAGTCTGGCTATTAGTAGTAGTAGTATTACAAACTTCCATGGTATGAACATCCGATGTTAAGCAATCTTCATTTTGCTAACTCAATTTCTCGGTTTTTTGTCTTTGACTAGTAAAACGGCAAGGTCAACCTTTTAGCATTACGATTGCAATGCACGGGCTATGAGAATTGTAACGTTATCATCATGAATCTTAGTTAAGCCGGCAAGACAAAAGGAAATCCTGTCTAAAACCTTTAATGTTCGGTTTTATTTTCTCCTGAGCCATTACTCACATTGCATTGCATCCTGGTTGACATCATGCCATACGGTCTTTGTGTCTATATAGTGATGTGCTTGTCTGAATTCTAAAACTGCAGTCCGTCACGTACCTCTTGGTAATGTACGTTATTTCCAATCTTATCCCGGGGGAAGTTAAGTCCTAAACTGTGTTTCTGGTAAAAGCACTCCATTAAAGTTTTACAGTATCCAGGATAAGACAGACATCTATAGGTATTGCACTCTTTGCCCTTGAAAGGTCACGTTTCCAGTGATCCCATCAACCACAAAGATGGAATCTGGTGTTAACAGACAGACAGCGGAATGAATCGTTGTTTCTCGCATTCTTTTCACGGGTAAAATCTGAAGCTAGACAGAGGAAACGCGTGCAAAGAATGAATTTATCTACAGACTTATTTCTTGTCAGATTCAATTAAATAAAATGTCCAAAATACAAATATTGTATTTTTGTCCTCCGATTCGTTCTTGTCTGTCTTTCGCTTGGGTTTAGTTCCAGTTGTTCAGGGTAAAAAAAAGAAACTTATTGTGTCCGCAAAATGATACAATCTCTTTAATACTAATGGAATGCATGTGATTGAGTTACTGAACAGTGTAATTCAGTAGCGTATCCAGTTATGAAATTAGTCATACCAAAATGATTCATGTTACATGAATTCGGTAGCATTGCACATAAATTTTGTTTTTAATAAGTACAAGTGTCAACAGAATCTTATAATTTCAATTTGACGAGTGGTTGAAATACATATGCAAGCAATCTAGCATTAAATTACAAAATGACCAGTTGTTCTCAAACCATGAACTGGAAGTGCCTTGTTTTTCTTCAAATTACGACTGTATCTAATGCAAGAATAATATTATTACCACTTGTAGCAAACAAATAGCAAATAACTGTGTCAGCAATTTAAATCTGCATAACAAATTCTAAATTCGTTGCTTTGTTCCTCCTTCAAAACTTCCTTGTACCAAAAAAACTTCATGCACTATTGAGTCACAGTAGAACAAAATGCTTCCGGTATAAAAAAAAAACAATCGATAATTGATTTGATGGTTATGCTGATTCCTTTACTTGGCTATGTAATCATTGTCCAACCAGAACATTTCCCCTTTCTCCACTCATGAACACCATGCAAAATAAATATTAAATGAACTTTAGCCGAGTTTCTATTTATCGGATTTTTTCAAATGGTTCGTTGTTGGTTACATATATATCTGTGGCCTATCTTCATTTGTGTCAAGTTTGGCACGACTTTCACTCAAATGGTTATCTCCTTAAATCCAAGTGTTGTGTCTTATTTGTAGTTGTGTAAATAAGTGTCCAGAAAACCAATTCCCGAGAAAGGCCGATATTTTACTTATGTAGGTGCATATTCGAGTTCAGGCTGGACAACATTTTGGAGTTTATCCTTGTCCGAGACATGTTTGACATTTTCAACTTTATTCAACATATTCTCCAGGTGGATGGATTGAGTTTCTAAAAATTCGGAAAATTGTGCGAGTACAACTTTATTGTAAGGCAAAGATTTGTTTTTTCCACATCTAAATTTTGCATTTATTATCCAGGATGGAAAAATGGATTTAGCTGGACGCTACCTCATCCGACTTATTTGTCGTCCTTCCGTGATAACAACGCTTTTAGTTTGTGCCTTCATCTACTACATTTTGTTGCCTTCTCTTGGGACGGATTCCACCGAGGTATAGTAAACCACGGAAAATACACAAGTGTATAATGCTAAACCCTGCAAGCCACATTCGTTAATAATAAATTTGTTATTTCCCTGAGTTTCATGCTTGGCTTTCACTACCAGCACGGCGAATTTGTTTACTACCAGAATGCTTTCCCCATGTAGTTGTCAGTCAAGTAAATAGTAAACGAAGTTTTGAGGTAAACAGTTTACCGTGAATATGGAATATTATTGTTGTCGTTGTGCAGTAAAAACATGCAGGTCTTCGGAAACAATTTTCAATATTATTATTTAGACAGAAAGAATGGCAAATTGCTAAAAATGAACGATTTCCTTCAATTTCGAGAAACAAGCTGAAGCCATGAATATTGCCAATCTCACATTTTCTTTTATCATTACGTAAAATTCATGTATATTGCATTGAAGCTAAAATTTGCCAATTTGCTGTCCGCCTTAGTTATGTATGGTCTACTAAAAATATGCATAGAACCCATTTTTTACTGCAATTTTTCCAGTTTTCCCTGTACGAGGATGAGATTTCCCATTCGAAGAAAATACTAGAACCGGAGAAAGTCAAGAAAAAGAAGAAATCAACAACCTCCAAGAAAACTGAGCCTGTGAAGGACATTGAATCAACAAAAGCACCCCCACCAATTCACGATCCCAACGAATTCATTCATGGCTCTAAACGGTACAAATTGTTCGAGAAAAAACATCTCAATTTTAAAAGAGCTGAAGCCTACTGCAAGAAAATGGATGGACGTTTAGCGAGAAGTAAACATTCTAATGAAATTTTTGCATGCAATTTGTTTCCCTAAATTTTCCATTTATATGCAAATTATCATTTTGTGAGAAAATCATTATTTTTTTGCGCAGCAGAGAAACTGGATGAAATGCAACGACTTCAAATGCTGATTAGAAAGGCAAAATTGGTAAGTGATGACCTCTGGATCGGACAAGAGAGAAAGGTCTGGAAAAAACATGCCTGGAAAGATCGCGACCATCCGCCAGGAATGGATAAGAAGGCTCTAGGCGCCATGGGGGCTATGATGATGGGTGGTGGGAAGCAGGAAATGTGTCCGGCCCTTAGCTTATCAACTAGGGCACTTCTGCCGGTCATGTGTCGAAGGGAACTGCCATTTGTCTGTGAGTTTGACAATGTTCCAACCAAACCCAAGGTTGAGATTGAGAACAAGCCGAAACGGAAAGAGGAGAAAGTCAGGAAGAAGAGTAGCAAAAATGAGAAGAACAATAAAAAAGAGGAACAAAAGAAAGTCCAAGAAAGAAATCACGGAACAGCGAGACGTGTCACGGCAAAACCGAAAAGTAAAGAAACGTCAACTACAGTCAACAAAAATTTTAAAACTGGTAAACAAAAGAACAAAAGAATTCGAGATGAAATGTAAAGGTTTAGTAAAAGTGTTACAAACCACTTTCACCAGACGTGATAAATTGTCAATAATCTGAATTTGATTTTTTTTTATTTTTTTTTTTACTTTTTCAGTAAAATGCACATTAAAATATTTAAAATTGTGATGCACACACACATGCACACTACAATGTAGTGTTAAACTATTCAATCGAAAATAAAATCAGTCTAAAAAGAAAGTCTAAAATAAATTCTTATAATTTGGGAACAGCAGCTTTTACAATTTGGAGCATTTCATATCCTGTAAATTCATCTGTTTCAATTGCATGGACAACATCGGCAGCAGTGAACCTGGGTCGTTTCCTTATATTAAAGAGTTTTTGGTGGTTGTCCCGTTTTGGATTTACAGATGCTTTGGACAGTTTAACTCTTGATCCTTTATGATCACTCCCACTCCCACTTCCACTGAGGTTCCCATCATCCGGAAAGATACCACTGGTATCAATCTCGATCCCAATTTCACTCACATCGTTGTGGGTGTGAGATGGTATTGTTTCTGTTACTCGTTTTGTCTGAGGAATTGTAACAATGTCTTCTGCAATCATTTGGAATAATTGCTCGCCCCCGTTTTCTTCTTTGTATTCTTGGATTTTCTTCAAGTGTCGAGCTGTTCGGGCGTGGCAAGTCAGATCATGCTGCAAGGAATAATGGAATAATTATAATTTGTAAGTGTTAAACAAACCATAAACTTCCAATTTACCTTGTGAGCCCGCAGAATAGCTTTACATGCTCTGCAGAATGCTCGTTCAACGTCATCTGGATATCCTTGCAACCACTCTGTCAAACAATAGTAATGAATCAAACAAGAAACAAAGGCGACAAAACAAATCACAGCTCCATCCTGTTATGAATCTCACCTTTAAATTCTTCTTCCTCCTCCCACGCAGGTCGGTATCGCTGAGGAAATCAATAAAGTTATTAATACTTGCAAAAATATAGACATGATTAACCTATTACCTTGATATACGTTTTGCCCCCACTGGTCGCCTTTCTTTTCTGAGTTGGGCGAGGAGGAGTAGAAAATTCTGGTTTCTGTTCATGTTCAATACCATCCCCACCCCCAGGCTCTTCCCCTCCACCGGAAGGACCAGAAAAGTCATTATCATCATTGCTCACAATTTGAACGCTAATAGGACCTGTCGGAATCCCGGATTCCTGGGCGATTTTCGCGTTTGCGATATGACTCTGAGTTCTACCATGTGAAGCCAAATCTCCTGCAATACAAAATTACATAATTAGTACTCCAGCACTACCAATTATTAATTGACAATTACTCAGGTACACGAACCTCTATTAGCCGCCAGAACAATGGCACACACTCTACAATACGCCCTTCTCGAGTCGTTGGAGACTTTCACCAACCATTCTAATGATAATAATTATAAAAAACAATAATTATTAAACTTTGACGACAATGATAAAATATTTTCAATACAACACTTTTGTAGTACTAACCCTGAAAGTGTTCGTCTTGAATCCATCCATCTTGAAACTCTCCCGAAGACATTGTCAATTACCAATAAAAAGCCCAACGGAAACTAGGCTTATCTCTGTCCGATTTAAAATTGATAACCCCTTCTGTCACACTATACCAGTTTTCCCTGAAAATAGCAAATAAATCCTTTCCTTGCATTTATTTAACAAACTGGAACAAAGACAGGCTATAGCTTTCTTTACCTTCGGCGGAGCCCTTTACTTTTGCACAATGCAAATTGCCAAAAAACCGCAACCTCTTATGAGATTGAATTTCAGATAATCTGAAAATTCCAGTACATGACAAATTCGGGAGTGAAATTATGCAACTTTTTGCAACTTTTTAAAAGTAGGGTCCCTTATCCCATTTCTGGAATAAATTGAGTGAAAATTAATCACTCTCGATTTCTGTCTCGTTTTCTCTTCCAACTTGGAGAAAGCTTTTGACTGCTGGAACCGGCACAGCCCAAAAATCCGAGCCGACTCTGCCCGACAAGGAAAAAAGGTTGCGGTGCGGTGGCTGATCTGATTTTTACGGGATGATCGTTTTTCTTCGAAATTTGTTTTTCGGGTAAGTTTTCTGAAATCTTGTTTTTTTTGACATTGTCGGTTGGTGGTCATTCCTTCCAAAGCTCTTTGAAATTGTGGTTGTCGTTAATTGTGCAGGGATCGTCTTCGAATCTTATAGTTTTGTTTTGAGAAAATAATTGATAATTAGAAATTCTAATTTAGAACAGTTCAACAAATTGATTAAACTCTGGGCACTCCGAAAATGCCAGGAGATGAGTGCCAAGCTTTTGCTTGTGCAATTCAATCTTGCTTACAAAGTAATTCAGTAATTAAATTATGGCAGGTTTTTAAAGGATTTTGAAACTTATTAGATTATTTTTTAACAGAGAACGATTTCAATCAAGATAAATGTACTAGTGCCATTGAATTAATGCTGGATTGCTGTGAAGAACATGAAAAGAAGGAGTTTGCATCTTGTGACGGTTTTAAATTCATGTTGAACAAGAGAAAGGCGAAGAAGGAGGCGTCAAAAAATACTAAATAATTAATTTTGTAAGGAAGGCGAAGGCGTATCAATTACGATAGACAATAATGCTAGTATTGGTAGTCAAAATGTTGATGGTATAAAGTAATTTAAAGGTCTTTTGTGTTTCAGAATGAGCTCTAAACCACCGCTTATCAAAAGAAGTGCGCCATCGAATAGGGATAAGAAAGGCCGTGCCGAATATCTTGTCCGACTCCCGCTTTGGAGGCGTTATCCAAGAACAATCATCTTTGGCGGTGGGGTACTTGCATCCAGCGCTGTATGGGGGTATCCCCTGTACTGTGCGCTTTTCTTAAAGTAAGGATAATTCAATAATGTCGCTTACAATTGTATAATTTATTAATGATTCATAAATATGTAGGCCTGAAGATGTCCCTTATCAAGCGGATTGGTGGCCTAGCGAGAAGGCAAAAGGAAAAAGAATAGTTGAGCAATACAGAGAGCGTCAAGAAAAAGCTCATCTCTATAAACAAGAATTCGAAAGGGATCAAGCTGCAAAAGAGGCAGCGAAATCACAACTTGCAAAACTCCGATAATTAATCAGTGACATATACTAAACTGGCAGTCTAATTCTATGTTCTAAAAACCAAATTAGTCTTGGTACTTGGTGGTAGAACAAATAGTGAGTTTAGTGAGTAATTTAGTTGAGTTTGAACGAATTATGGAAGCTGTGAAGAAAGCCAAGTCAAGACTAAAATTATTTCCACAACTTTTAACTCAATGTTCGAAAGAGGGGTTGATATATGCTCAGTGTGTGACGCAGACGGATGATCCAAAATTGAATCAATGTGAAAAAGAATTTCAAGTATTCAAAAGCTGTCTAAATGCTGCAGCAAAGAAGAAATCAATTCGCATATGAACGAATGAAATAGCCTAGTAATTACTAAGCAATATCCTAGTCACAACAATGGGCGCGTCAATTTTCCTCCACTTAACAATTGGGCTATCAATCAGACTATTGGCAGTAGCTTACAGTGTTTATCATGATGCAACGAATTTAGTAAAGTATACCGACATTGACTACTCGGTTTTTACGGATGCAGCTTCCTACGTAGTTCGAGGTATGCATTTACTTTAACTTTATTGTTATTGCATATTTATTTGAAACATGTAAAAGTACTTATTGACATATTTACAAGCATGCCATAATATACACTATAAAATAAAAATCTCGTCCAATTCCTTTCCTGAGGGGAGAGTCCCAAAGATTGCGGCGACATTCCCTTTCTGCACTGCGATACTCATCCTTTGAATAAGGAAAGCTGTAGCACGCTTTTCTCCAGTGACACCAGTGATCATTACTCCTATTTTCTTTATTAACCGGAGTCCTTCCTCTCCAAAAACTCCTGTGGTCTCCATTCCAATAGGGGTGAAGATGAAGCGATCTGTCAAGAATGCATATTTCTTACGTTTTGCCTCCTCGGCGGCGTGGGCGGCAGATCCGGCTTTGACGGAGGTAGAAGAGAGGTATGAGGGGGCGAAGGTGTCTCTACAAGTAAAGTCCCACACAAGGGATTTACCTCTTGTCCAGGGGATCAAAGTTAAACCATCAGGCTTCTTTCCATCAGATCCTGAGCATCCCTCTGGTTCCTTAATGTTGGGGACCCCGGCTGTTCTTAGGGCTCGAGCAATGACGTCATTTGCGGCGTTGTGGCGAGACCATCTTCCGGCAGACTTCTTACACGAGAGGCCGTGGTGACCCCTGGAATTGACTTCGACACCGCATGGACACTT
>JAAXNX010000593.1:0-26243 GCA_036491905.1 Folsomia manolachei | reverse complement strand
TCTAACTAAATGAAAATCCCTACTTTCTCTATCTCCCTTTCCTCATCCATACGAAGGCAATACAGTCCAAGTAATGTTTCGTATTAATTTCCTTTTCTGCCAAAACAAGTAAAGACTTTCACTGCTGGTGAAAGTCTGCTGCGGGAGAAATCTCGGGCACTACACTACATGTACCCCAAACTGGCAGGGAGTAGTAATTCGCATTTGTTATTGTTGTCGTACAGCACAACTTGTGTATGCTTTAGACTTGGAGAAAGCTACGCGTCGTGTCGTAATAAGAGGATGAAATGGTCGTACTCAAAAGTTGTGTGGCAGTAATAGAATAATCGTGTTGATTTGATGTTGTATTGTTGAACGTTTGGTTGTTACGAGGAGACCAGACGAGCCGGCTGGTGGCGTACTTACCCACAACATTGACACGAATCTCTCGTCTTACAGGGCGTCCCTGTGCGTCTGGCAGAGAACAGTGGTAACTACCAGAGTCCGACTTATCAACCAAAGTAATTGTGAGGCTCCCATTTGTTCCGACTCGTTGGCGTGGATTGAATGGCAACTTGTGTCCATCTGGGGACAACCAATTGCAAAATTATTTTAGTTGACAAACTTTGTGGTAGAATGTTAAACAAGTTGGACGAGTTTGTCTCACCTTTCTCCCAAGATATGCTAGAAAATGGTATGGGCCATCCAGTTATGGGACAATGTATGATGAAAAATTCTCCACTGATTCCTACCAAGGGTGGAACCACTCTTATCCAGAGAGGACCTGCTCAGGCACAATTTAAGAGTGTTAAATAAATTAAAAGGCACGAATCATACGTGGTTGAAAAGACCAAACATCCAGGCTACAACATGACATCAAGTCCATTAATTAAGCATACCGTAAATATTTAATCTGGAAGAATGGGAAATTTTTCCAGCTCTAGAAGATCCACTACAAACATAAAGTCCCGAGTCCTCCATTCGAGTTTCGCTGATGTTGAGATAAGAGATCAAATGGCCATGGGAAGTTATGTTTCCAATCAATATCCTATCAGGTCTTGACATTATTAACTTGACCAGTAATTGTGATAAGGAAGTGTAGCCAAAAAGTTAGTTGAAGACATTTGTCTTGTTAGGGTGGAATGACAAGTTGTAATTTATGGAAGAATATAAACGGTATGCATGCATGGGGTAGTGAGTGAATGGGGTTTAATAAGTAGTTATAAACGAGTTTCTTACCTAGAATCGTAAGAAAGAGTCACAGGCCAACTATCAAAGCTATCACGATGCCAGCTAATTGAGGGAGTCGGCCATCCAGAAAACCCACACCGGAAACTGATGGCTGGTCCCGCCGACCCGAGGGTCTGCTCGTTGAATCCATAAATCAGTCGTGGTTCCGCGTCTAAAGTCAAAAGTTTTTTTAAGGTAAAACATTCTCGACTCTGCTCTGCCATTAACTCTCATCAAACTTATATTTTCCTTTAAGTACTTTTTTATGGAGCGAGAGTCGAACATTTACGGTACATAATTTCCAGACCCAGCCAACCTCACTTATTCTCTTCTGCTCCCCACAGGAATTGTTCATATGAACGCGCATATTTACTGATTTGGCAAAACTGACCGAAAACTTTTTCGTATGCTTATTAGTAGTATAGCTATGTTATCACTTGAAAGTTGAGAATGAAAAATAGCATTTGAAAACAAAACTTACCTGCAAGTTCTAATCGCACAAAATCTTGGGTAGACTCCATTTCCGTTCTGGCTAGACATTGGTAAATCCCTTGGTCATCTTGTTGGATTTGGTTGATCTAGTAAAACAAATATATAATATGGATTAGTTCTCTATAAATGTGTTCTGTCTAAACTCTTGTTTTCAAAGTTTGTGTGGTAAACATGTGATGGAATACCAACCAGTAAATGGGTCATTGAGAGTACAAGGAAAATGGAAGAAGGAGGCAATAAAACGGACAGAACAACATTTACCTGAAGTACGTTTGTAGCAAAGAAACGAACCCGCCCACCCGGATTAATGAAATTGGCATCCTTTAACCAAACGACGGAAGGCGAGTTGTGTGATGAAGACGTTACGGTACAAGTAAGTTCCGCAGTGGACTCCAGTGGTGACTTGGGTTGATTTAATGGTCAATTTGACGGACAAAGGTTGAATCACAAGGACTTCGAACTCTGCCACCACACTTTCCTTTGAGCTCCCTCCACGACAACGGTAGTGCCCACCTACAGTCTTTGTACTTCTCTCGCCCACTAATGAGTTACCTATCTGTCGTAGCATATTCAGTGTCGAACCACCCCCTCCGACTGGTTGATGAATTTCTAACCAGGAATTACCAGATAACTTTTCCCATCTGTAAAATAAATAAATGATGCAACAATTTTTGCATTCGACTCTTTCTTTAGCGCTTTTTGCAGAATATAAAAAGTAAAAGACTTTTTGTTAAAATTTTGCCTAATGAAAAGTTCAGGAATTCAGACTATTTTTTTCAGAAATTGGTTGCCCTACTTTTTATTCAAAAGGTGAGAAAAGTAATTTTGCAAAAAAGCTAAAGGATGGCAGGGAAAGGCACACATATTCAATATCTTTGTGTTCTATTCATCGTCACGCGGTCGTCTTATCCGAAGTGCATACCTGACGTTGTTGGCATCCAAGTTGGAAGAAGGTGGCAAAGAGGACGAGGATGAGAGACTATAACAATGAAGAACAATTGAATCTCCCTCACGGAGGATGACAATGGGAGAGGGAAAGCTTTCAGCAATATTGAGATCATCTCGGTGTGCATGGTTGGGCTTTTCTGTAAAAGAGTGAAAGTCCTGTGAGATTGGTGGGGTAGATGAACCATAGATGAACCATAGTTTTGAAGTCTACCTTCTCTACTACTAACATGTGTATGCCTCTCAGTCTATAATGCATCACATTGTGTATTATCCTCTTGGGAGGAGTGAAAAGGGAATTTTTTCATTTAAGAGAGAGGATGTGATGAGTCTGTTCTAAGTGTATGGTTGAGTGAACGATTTACTGCAGGCGAGGTGAAAGGTGTTTCCTAAAAAGTTGGCGAGTAAAAGTTACCCAAAATTCCTTGTTTCCTTCTCTTACATTAGAACATATATTTACTCCACTATCACATTAGGATGCGAATCTATTTACTACCTCGTCCAAATTCTACTTCCACCTGCCATCCTTCCAACTCCTCTCCTGTCAACCTGTCAACTAAATCTCATAATGTGCCAACGTCAAATCAGACTTTAGTCAGGTTTTCTTCGCTTTACTCTCACACCTTGATTCTAATTTCCATTTCAACATAGAAATGGAGTAAGCGACTTTGACTTGGCAAATAATCACTTTTTCTCAAATCAGAGACATGCTTGGTTTCATTTTTATTTAAAACCCAGTGTTCATTTTTCTAATCTGTAGAAATGCTATCAATATGAAGCAGTCTAGGTATCCGGAAACGGAATAAACTGATAAAATACACACTTCCTAGACAGAGCTGTTTTATTCGAGAATGGACAAAAGGAGTGGAAATGATGAAATGTGTCTAAAAGACTCACAATCCATTTGTCATTGGTTTGGTGAATGTTGCCGCTGTGTCATTTCATTTTTATTCAATGCAACCACCCAAGCGAACCGTCATCTTGTGATTACTCAATCCTATCATTTTCCCATCTCAAAGTAATGTCTTCCAGTACATTCAACTCTATATGAGATACGTTCTTTGACATTTCTAGGTTTGTGGGAAAGAATTGAAAAAATCTCGCTTCTTATCACAGAAATACGTATCCGGGAAGGTGTGCATATTAATCTTTACTTTAAAGTTTAAACTCGTAGACATCGGGAGAAGCTCAGTCCCAAAGTCTGCATTTCAGGTATAGACAATTTTGGATTTAAAACATGAACACATATTCATGAACAAAGTGCGAAGCAATTACATATATTTCTGGACTTTGAGCATTCCAAGACGGAATATAACAATTGAAGTGAAACATCCATTGTAATCTGCAATTTTTCAGAATTGAACGTGCTAATCCATATATTTGGTCAACAGGAAAGCACCGGTATTTGGTAATAAATGTTGGTCATACGTAGTAATATAATTATATTGTTTGACATACCTGAAAATAATAGAGTAAAAGTAGAGCTCGTTATTTCTTGAAGCGTTATTTTGTGCCGTGTACGGCAGATTACTTTGGCCCCAGCATCATCCTCAAGAAGGGACTCGATCACTAAATCTCCATTCGGTAAAATATGCCAATGGCTGACATCATCTTCGTCTCCGCTTTCTGCAACAGAGTTGATAAAATTATTACAAAAATAATGCATATAAATTAATACTTATGTAAAGCATCTGTTCAATTGAGGCATTGAGAGACTTGACAAATATAAAGTTGTGCTTGAAATATTGTTAGGACTTATTGCTAGAAAACAAAGCAACAATGCATGTACTCACCATATAATCTTTGAGATCTTCCCCTGATAAATTTGTCGTCTCGTTTCCACCCCGTAACCTCAATAAAGTCACGTCCTCCACCCATTAAATCTACGTCGCATTTAAGGAGAATGGGTCCAACTCTGGGAGAAAGATGAGATGGAGTAGAAACTACTTTTGCCGACCATTGTTGGGCTATCACTGCAGAACAAGAAAGGACAAAACAATGTACTTGAATGAGTTCTAGTCCAACCGAATAAAAGCAAGGTTTTGTTTCCAGCTGAATACAAATCTCTAATAAGCGTTGATTAAAGCAAAAAGAAACTCTTATTGCCTCCATGCTCTCATTTTAGTTTAGTCAACTGTCACGTAACATAAGTGGAACAAAGAAGATTAGTCCAAGCATGCATTAGCATAGTTTAAGGAGATTAAACAAAAAGGAAATGAATTCTCGCCGTTTACACTGGCGGATCCATCCCATTTTATTATGAATCCCAAAAGTTGAGGTAAATAAGAGAACATAACAAGAACAGCTCTGCAGTTCACTCACCAGCCCGGACTTGAATATCTCTGGAGCGTATTACTCCAACGCTATTACTAGCTATGCAAGCCAACTTCCTTATGGAATGAACGTCCTACATTTACATCACAGAACAATTCACGTTATTATCCTCGTTTTGTTTAATGTATCAAACCGGGATTGACTTGCTGTGGTTTGAATGGTCAACTCGTGGACGGAATAAAACAAAGGATAAATTCTCACCTGTCGAAAATTTTGCGGTTTAAAGGGATGAATTAACAAAGTCGAGTTTGAAAGAACAGTTAGAAATCGGTCGATATTGGACACTATCTTATTATCACTACCAAGCCATTGGATCCGTGGTTGTGGGTGTCCATCTGCTTGGCATCTGTGGATTTAATATCACGGCGTAATAAGCAAACAATTGCAACAGTGACCGAATTATTATATTGATATCGGATTTTAGCCTGCAGTGAAGTTAAATTAGATAACGACATGTTGTGCTGATGCAAACCAAACCCTTCACACCAAAAAATATGAATACAACCATGATTAAAATATGTACATACAATTTCTAAATAGTGAAGTAAAGTTGCGAAAGTTAGGATAATCCCTTAAATATTTCGTGATGAGTAAAAGCAGTAACATAATTATGAGGTCATTTCACGTTGAAACAAAGGAGAAAAGATGAGTTGAGAGAAAATGGCTCAACTTTAACTTTAACCCACGACCAAGTAATACAATTTTATTGTTATGATACAAATAAGGTGGGAGAAAGCCACCTTATAAAACTAGTAGTCAAGCTAGTTCCTATTCGGATGCTACTAACACATATAAATATCATAGTGAAAATGAAATAGGCTCGGTTTGGTTTCAACTGATATTAGCACCACAACTGTCATTTCCTTTATGAAAGCAGTTACATAGACGAGCATGAAAATCACGGCTTTTGCATACTGTACTCAAGTACAAGTGAATGGGAAATGACTCCGCTTAAGTCAAGTGTAGTTGGTTTTAGTTATAAGAGAAAGGAGGGCATAAACAGGAATGTAAAACATTAAGGAGAATGGGTCGTTTCATCAACTACTCGTATACTTTACTCACACTATTGCAGCTCCGTCCTCATTTAGAAAGTCGATACGATTTGGAGGCTCCTCCGTGAAAGTTGGTTGGGACCATTGTGGCTCCGCGAATATTCCTGAAACAATAATGAGCCGGTAATGACTTTAAGTTGGGTTTTTACTCACAGACATGTTTCTCATATTAAAAATTATGATATTTCCTCCAAGGAAAAGATGCCTTGTGGCATTTCTTATGCACATGATAATGTGTGAAAATGTCAGAAAGCAGATGAGAAAATAATTCGCTGAAATTCCCAGAATATCTATGTATAATATAATAAAATATGCCAGTTTGAATTGTGTTTTTTTGCAAACGGGGTTCTTTTTCTCTGTAAATGTATTACAACCATAAGTAAATTGCGAAAAAATGTCCAATGTTCATGAGAAAGCAATCTTGGTGATTTTATTATTATAATGAGAAAAGGAAAGTAAAAGTCTGCAACCGCTCCGAAATCCAGTTAAAGGAATGCGAACTCGTATGAAAATTGAACTGATTTAATCACACCGAGGTCGAAATGTAATTGCATCTTTCAACACTTCAAACAGATTTGTAATTTTGTAGAAAAAGCTGCGCACAGCAAATCCAACTCACTCTTCCAAACCCTGTTCACTGTGTAACTACAGAATGAGAAAGAGGAAAGAAAACCGGTGTAAAATGCAAAGAACTCTGTGAAGAAAGAGCTGGTGAAAAGGAAAAACACTGAATGTTGTTGGAAGAGATCGAGATTGAAGATGCCTCGAGAGACACCAATCCCGAAGGAATTCAACATTTAGCTCAAACTAATACGCGAATTTGAATTTGAGGATGAAGTGGAATTGGTTTAGTTCATCGAATCACTGGATGCTTTTCCGGCTGTGATTCTTTCTTGATTGCATTTTCAGCTTTTTCATTGACTTATTGAAACACGAAGATTGCTGTCATTTAAATACTTGAAAAAATGTACATACGTTTAAAAAATAAAGGAAAAATTGAATACAGATAAAAGATGTCTTGCCGTCCAATTTTCACTTTTTCACGCCAGTTCGTGCAACCACAATCCCATTTCATGGTATACCGAACTCGCACTAGACACAGTGCAATAGCATAACTGAGAAAATTGGGTCGTTAATTGCGAATTGAGCAAAAAGTGCAATCTTCAGCTCCATATTTTAAAATAAATCGTTGGCTTCCGCTGCTTTGCATGGAAAGAGGTTGTGAGAAATGTCTTCCGTTTTCCCATTGCACAGAAGAGGAAGCAGAAGCATATGCATAATTTTTGGCCTGCACCACATCTCCGTCCAGCAGCAGCAAACATCGCTTTTTCCAGCGAGTCTTGAATGTTGAGCGTATTTTCAAATCTTGAATGAAATAAATAAATGGCCAAGTTTCTCAAACCGCTTTCGTCTTTTCTTTATTTAAGTCAGGCGAAGAGGAAGAGCATACAACTCCTCTTATCGTGTATACATATCACTAACAGGAGAGCTAGACCAAGACGAGACTGTCAGGAGCAAGGTCTGTCTTAGGAGTGAAAGTAAAAAAAACTCCACTCGGGATTTTCTGCTGATATTAACATTCAGGAAACATTTCTCACGCTTTCATTTGAAATCCCCTAACCAACCAGTGCAGTGACACCTTGATGTTTGCCATAACCTGAACAAAATGTTTATTTAACATTAACGTTGCTGCTGCCCATGGGAGTGGAGGACAGGAAGCTAAGTGAAGACTGTTATTGCATTTCCGAGGAGCTGAATGCAAATACAGGCATGCGGCAAGGGTAGAGAATAAAATATTTTTCGCTTTAAAAACATTTCTAACGTTAGATTACGCATATTATTTTCAAGACCGTTTAAAATCAGAGACATTTTAATTGAACAAAACAGTTCAATGAAGTTGCACTGCATCACTATTTACAATAGTCTCAAAATTGCTAGTATTAATTGAAAACTATTAAATAGATAACATGAAGTTTTAATACATCTATATTTCTCTCTGTCTGGAGCTACGCCGACTATCACACATCTATTACACGTAAGCCACAAAAAATCTGGTCAATGAAACAGAAAATTAGCCCGTGAGTCTAGAAAGATCAAAAAGTTATTCCTCGCTTCCTGACCGACACCTTAACAATACACCGTTTTCACCACTGCATCGCATCCTCACCTTTTCTCCAAAGAGCAATTCAGCAACTTTCACTCTCTTACACTGAATGGCGTTCTCTTATTCTCAAGCAGAAATTCAGCTTTTCCATTACAAACTATTTCCACTACCCACTCGCACATATGAGTAGATGCATACGAATGTACCTACAATGAAGTGAAAGGTCTCTACTGCGTGTCTGACTCAAGTTGAAAACTTTTTAACGGGAATCATTTTTTCTCCCAGTCCACTCTGCTCAAATTTGAGACAAGCTAGAGTTCGACCATCACTGAGTCTCTTTCATTGCAAAGAATAAAGTCGGAAGCTCTTGTTAGGAAAGGCTGCAACAGAAAGTGAAAGGTAATGCAACATCAGACGAAGAGAAAGCGAAAGGTTGACTCGTTCACTTTGTCCAAGAACAGAATAAATGTTACACTCTTCATACTGACCCCACGATCCTGTACCGGATCTGTGGACCAACCAAGTTCTTACTATACACACACTCCACTACTTATGGACTTTGTATAAAAGCAAAGTAGGAAAATGATGATGGAGCTTCTGATGTGCTTACTCACTCACTCAAGCCCCGTTTACTTTCCATTTGTGAGTTGATTCTGTTCTGCTCTCCTGTAAGAATAGGAGAGTAGAATCCATTGTCCCTTGGGCATATTTCAAGTACACTACACTACAGGGGAATAGACTAAGTACTCACTGGTGGATGGTGAACTACTCAAATGTTATTTCAACTTCAACACATCACCCTTAATCCAGCAGTCCACGGAATATCTGTCAGTAAATTGGACTATTGAACCGAAAGCTTACCTAACCAACCAAACTTGTCAATTGTAAACTTGGATAATCCTTTTCGTTTCATAGAATCAACCAAATCGAGTTTGAATGCGAAATCAAAGGAAAAGTTTGTAGAAACTGATGGAATAAGTAAAGTCCTGTAGGAGTAATTGAACATCATGGATGTTAGTTTAAGTTTAGTTTTGGTTCCTTCCCCTCAGGGTAGACATGAACTTGTGAGATGAACCTAGGTTGAATAAAAATTTACTTCGCCAGTATTTCTTTGTGGTCAATAATAATACAAATCATCATGGATGTTAGTTTAAGTTTAGTTTTGGTTCCTTCCCCTCAGGGTAGACATGAACTTGTGAGATGAACCTAGGTTGAATAAAAATTTACTTCGCCAGTATTTCTTTGTGGTCAACAATAATACAAAGCCTTGGTCAATTCTCTGTTCCGTTTCTTGTTCCCACGCGCTATGAATAAATGATAATAAAAGACGAAACTACAGAATTCTGTTGAGGGTTGACTGTTTTTTGTTTGTAATTGAATTCATTTCAACCCAATTGTAGTATTTGTCTGAAACCAAGCTCTTCAAATTCAGCAAGAATTTGGGACAAAGAACTGCTAGGACTACTCTGCCGGTTTGCCGGAAATCCATTGTAAATTTAATTTAATTAACTGTCCAAGTTTCTGACTAAACTAAAGAAAGCTAATCTTACATCAGCGGGTACCGGACAACCAGTCGCATATATAACGCCAATGTTCTTTATACCAAACCGAAGAAAGAGCAAGTGTTTCTTTGCAAGATTTGAAGAATGGAAAGAAAACAATGGTAGTGTTGATGGGCGGCATTTGGTTATAAACCTTAAACAACACCCACAAATGTAGCTTCCTAAAAAATCCCAGCGTATCTACGACATTCTGTCCACCTACTAAATGGCAACCAAGTTTTTTTAGCCTACAAATAGTAGAAGACGAAACACTTTTACGTATTTTTCTAAAATGTTTTTTCACAGTGAAGTTAGGGTAAATGCTAGCTAGAAAAGTTGATCTTGTCATGTGTGTTCCAAGGCTGTGGTAAAACGGACATCTTAATATTTAATCACATTCTATTATACTATACTTTCGCTTTATCTATGAGGTCTTTCCGGGACGAAGAATTCCATAGTTAAAGAAAAACAGAATTCGAGGCAATGTCATTTTTTACAATTTTCAGTTTCAAACACCAAATTCCATTGATATCGAACTGCAGTACAAGAAAAAGTAGGTACAGTCAAATACAGTAGGTTCTTTCGACTAAAGAAAAGTCGGTCCCCCCTCCTTCCGATTTGGATGATTTGTGGGACAGCGTATCGAAACACATACTACAATATATTCAAATTACTCCCACACACACAACACAACAACGTAACCAGAGGCTTGAAAGGATGAAAAATCCCGTCCCTTCAAAGTCTAAGTCTTCTTTAAGCTGTTGTGCGTGGCCTGCTGGGCCGCTTTGTCCTGTCAGAGTGAAAAACAGATCACAGAAAACATGAGATGCATAAATTTGCCTGTTCACCTCTGATACGAGAACATAGCATGGCTTCAAAGTAACGGAGCCAGATTCTTCTGTATTCAAAATTGGTTTCTTGCTCCTATGCCTTGCTCAATTCTTGATGGACATTTTATGTGGCGCAATTTTGGCGAAGATCAGATATTTTTAGAGTTCCGCATTTGTGGCAAATGCAAAAAAATATATTGAATATTTGATCCTGTTGCATGTTGGGGTAAAATGTTTTAAAAAATTTTAAATTTAGATACGTACATGCTGATTGAATCCTACCAAATATAATTATATTGTCAGTATTTATATCTGATCGTGTTTTTATACGGAAAATATAGTCGCTGATGTTAAATGAAAACTGAGAGAAAACAAACTTTCTCTCGCCAAACTTTCCGTATCAATTAAGCGAAGCGATGAAAAAGTTATGATGAGGGAGGAAAAAAAACGGAAAGATGTGTGATAAACACAGCGGAAACTTTCTCCTCGCTTGACTGAAGATTAACTTCTACACCATGTATATTAAGATGACTTTGTAAACTGTGGAGGTCTCCCATTTTATTTATTTGAGGTTGGCTGTTCTTATCATAGAATACGTATTCTTAAGTTACTCTATCACTATTCTACCGCAAATCTGAAAGAATTCAACAAATATGTAAATTTGCTGAGTAAATGAAAAATATTGTCACTTATCATCACACTTTTATTAAGTAGACCACGACCACCCAATTTTATTATGTGTTTAACTTCAAAAAAAACTCTGGCCATGGTAAAATACATTGATTAAAGTACTTGATTTATCAAATTGTAGTTGGTTCATTGTACGCGATAAAATCCGTCTTTTTGTTTCGACCACTTTCTCTTCGACCACCGCCAATGTCAGAAGCAGTTGAGCAAGTTTAGCTGTACTGGACGTTGATTGAGTGCTTAATGATTTCATCCCATTAACACTCAGGAGTAGACAAGTTTTACTTCAACTTCACTTTAACTCTCATGTCATTCATGCTTAACTTTTGCCAAGTAAGCATGGCATAAGCATAATGGCAATGGTTAGCCATAAAAGAAAAGGCGCCATCCACATTTTCCAACGATAAGTCAATTAACAGGGACGAAAGTCTTTCTGAAATAAGTCAAACTTATTCCCTGCTTGCTGTACATTTTTGAACTGAATTGTTATGTTACTGTCGGCCTATATAATTGGGTCGGTCATAGTTCCCTAAGCCAAAATTATGGAAACCCATCAACTAAGTTATTTGCACAGTTTTTCCACTTCAAGTCGATTGTGGGAAGGGAATGTACACCCAGCAAAGTGCAATTGTCAAGAGATATTTCATTAATGGACAGGGCAGTACTACAAAGAATAAAACACTTGTGAAATGTATTTTCTGATCTTTACCCCGCCCTAAAAAGTCATACTTCAAGTATTTCTAAAATTGCCATTGCCAAACGGATGGTTAATTCCTCCCTTGATATCCATTCCATAAGCATTTGAGTCACATTCCTTGCTAAGGTCGAGCATGGGAACCACCACATGATGCCATAAAGCCTAATTACAGTCTAAGCCCCAGGAAAGGACAGGCACCACATCACATCCGGTAATTTTAAATCTGACCATTTTATTTGCGACCAGGAGCCAACGAAACGAGATGGGAACAATGAATAAAGAGATAAAAGTTCCGTTTTCCAACCATATCTTTCTAAAATGTTTTGTATCTCCCAGATGAGCCACATTTTGAAAAACCACGTTTGGAAAAATCTCTCTAGAGCGTTTTTGATGCAAACACTCAAATCAAGGAAGCTCCAAAAGTACGTAGAACCAACACAAACACAAGCCAATGAGCAAGACTAAAACGCTATGAAACTGAAATGGTTTGAGACTTTCTCTCCATTTTCAAGTGGATGTAGAGAAAAAAGAACGAGATGGAATGTTTCAGCTTTAATCTTAACTTGCCTTCTTCTTTCTCATCCCATTCTATTGTATGCCAACTACATAGTACCAACCACCGTTTAAAAGCTTTCACAGACTAAATTCATTGTCTTTCATTTCTTCTTAAGAATTCCCCCTCTCAAATGTACATATCCGAAGAAGCTAAACTTGTGTGTCTCTCTCATTTTGCCCGCTTTCTCCGTCGTAACTATTTGGCCTATCCACTTTCATTACATCACAACTTCAACTTCCCCAGTCTATACACTTTCCTGCCAAACCAACTCAGGGCAGTTTTGCACTACTTTATACTGAATTGTTTTTAGCCAGCTTCTCAATTTAGTCGCTACTTCAACTCAACTCCACTAAAGAAAAGGAAGAGAGATAGAGAGAGACAGAGAGAAAGGAAATGTCAGTCTCATTTTCTCGGTTGAACCAAAAATCCGGTTTGGCAGGCATTCTTTTCCGCCGCAATGTTTCCGATCCCACTTCAGAAAGGCTAGAGTTGGATGCCACAGATATTTTTTATCAGTCTTGTAGCCTACTTTTACAGAACTTGTCTCAGACAACTATCCAGTCTGATACCTCTTCAACTACACCGCAAGCTAAACACCAGTACCTGCTTATCCCATTCTTACATAGTGAAATTGAATGCAAAGCAAAGTAAGTTTACTTAGCCCTTCAAAAAACAATGGACCACTTTTTGCAAGTTGAGAAAAGTGGAGCAATTTTACTTTCTAATGCCATACTATACTTATATAAATACAAGTGAAGGACGAAATAAAATATTGCAAAAGTAAGATGTAATATCTGTAAGTTATCCACCAAACCGGTCGTTTAAAGACAACTTCTTTATTCAAAGCTACACCTACTCATTGAGCTGAAGTGTTTTGTAGTGCAAACAAGGCATTTTTCATTTACAATCTTGGTAGGCTAGCATTGGTGATAAATCCTCCAGAGCTATTTGTAGACAAGTGGTGGACCAGAAGCAGCGGCGACGGGTATAATCTCCTCTTCAAATGCAAGTAACTTCATGGAAAGAACTCCATCAATTGAACGGAAGAAGACGCGTTTATTGAAAAGGTTGATGAGTAGTTGGGATGAATGGTTGGTGGGCAATAAATGAGAGAAAATGTGTAAGTGGTGGATGCAAATGAGCTACGTGCCTGAGGATGGGTTTAGGTTGATTTTGGTTTAGTTTAACAGCCAGCCACATTTCCCTCATTTCCTTTTCCTCTGCACTTTCTCCACCAAAAGGGAAAAAATTGGAACTGCAATTCCAACTTTAATCTTCATAGCGAGCGAGGTAGTAACCTAAATGGCAGATCTCTCTCCCAGTACTCTACTGAATGCCACATCACAACGTTCACGACCGGCTTGTAAATAAAATGGAGATTTTGTTGGTCGGGTTAAGCCAAGGAATGGAGATTGAGATGCGGCGGAATGAAAATTCAGTTATGCTCTACGTACAAAAGCACTTAATGTTTCCTATTTTTGTTGTTGCTCTCTTCGTCATCGCTCATCGTTAGTTGAATTGATGGGGATCGGGGAAGCACTCAATTTGCTCCGCGACCCAGCCAAACAACTACAAGTGCGGTGTGAAACATTCAGGGCTCGCCTACGGAAAACTTGAGATACCGACCGATATTTTGCCAACCAACTCAATCAAGTATCAACAACAGCATCTGACACTGGTGCCTAACCACACGATGCTATTCCTCACTTTCTCTTCTGTTGTCCTTCAAACAACAAGCAAAACCTGAGGATGGATGATGGAGCTTTTCTCTCGTTTCGTGTTTTTGGTTTTTTCCTGCAAGAGGTAAAAAATATTTTTTCCTCTATTGTAGGAAACAGAATTTGGGTTTTCAGAAATGAAATTAATTACCGAATATTTTGACGTTATACAACCACATTTTATTCTGAATATAATCCGACAACATTGATAAATTGTGGTGAAAGGAGCTTTTTCAAGAGAAATCACGAAGGATGAAGTTGTTAAAAGAAAACATTGTTCAGTAATGATGCACCGAACAATACTAACATGATGTTAGTAACATCACAGAAATGTGTATAAAAACTTCACGCTTGCTAAAAAAAATTGGCCAAATGAGAGCAACAGACAAAAAAAAGTTGTTTTTTGTTTGATATTCGAGTACAAGGAGCGTTTCGTGGTTCCCAAACAATGCGAGATTACACCTTTTTTCCTTCTGTATTATCTTTTCTTCGCCTGGAGGCTGTGAATTTACCATTTTTTGTTCAACCCATAATTCCAATTCGAACATGCAACCAAATCGAGTACAATTTATTCTTCCACAGTTTATTTTTTTATCTTGTTCCCTATTTTTCAACCCAACCCATGACCTATAATGAGGGAGATTTTTAGCAAAAATTGTACCATAAAAAACTGTGGCCCAGATATATTTTTGAAGTAACATAAAGAATACAGGTTGCAGTTCTATTCATAAAATTGGCTTCACAACAGTAGTCCGTTAAGCCTCCTTTGCGAATCAAGAAGAAGACACCGAAATGGATGCTCGAGCATCGGAATGCTTTCACTTGTATATTGTACAAGACTTACGTGAATGGAATATCAAACACTTCATGGTCCAGCAGTCCGTATCCTTCTCAACCACGTCTTTTCTCTTTCTTTCTTCCGAATGGAGATGGAAGGGCAATTGTGAATGGTGCAACGGGGTCCTACTTCCCCATTGTGGTGCTTACCTTACATCTCTCGTCCTGGTCGGGGTGAAACAAAGTAAAAAGTAAAAGGAGAGAATGTAAGGAAAAGTTAAGGTAAGTATTTCTTCCAGTTTGTCACGGACTCAGCCACTCCACTTCTTCATTGCCCCCGGTTGGGATTTGAAGTACAAATGCGGAAAAAGAGTCAAATACAGAGAAGTAGACGAGGGCAGATCGGGCGAAACCAACAAACAATGGAAAGAGGAGAGACACAGGTACGGTACAAAGAATGAAGATGTGCCTTGCCTTTGTTTTCTTATTGTCTTTAAATTTTTTGTGCCCTTCTTTTACCTGACTGGTTTGACTTCTATTCTGTCAGAAAACACATACATTGGATGTGATCAAGTCTCTGGTGAAAATCCTGCTGGGCGGCTTCACTAACATGGCTAACAAGCCGTTTGCTTCGATTCGCATTCAATTGCCTGGATGATACTATAAAGACTCGCCCTTGTATGGGAAAATAGAACGCAGTCGTTTTTATCCTTTACCGGATCCCTTAATTCAATAAAATGTCAAACTTTCACCTTTCTCCTATTTGGTTCAATTGATATTTCCCTGCGGCTATTGAATAACGACAAAGGTAGATTGACACAGATTTCTGGTTCAGAAAACACATACATTGGATGTGATCAAGTCTCTGGTGAAAATCCTGCTGGGCGGCTTCACTAACATGGCTAACAAGCCTTTTGCTTCAATTCGCATTCAATTGCGTGGATGATACTATGAAGACTCGCCCTGTATGGAAGTAGAACGCAGTCGTTTTTATCCTTTACCGGATTCCTTAATTCAATAAAATGTCAAACTTTCACCTTTCTCCTATTTGGTTCAATTGATATTTCCCTGCGGCTATTGAATAACGACAAAGGTAGATTGACACAGATTTCTGGTTTCCAAGTACTGAATATGAGACATGAAACTTTTATCGGAAATACAAAGTACGAGTAATAAAAGATTCATCATCGCAATTTGCACGACGAAGATAAATTAAGTACCGTAACAAAACAGTACCATTGGATTTTGTAATTTGTATTGTAAATGGTAGTTAGATGAGTATTTATTTAGTACACCATAAAGAGCTGTCTTCTTGACACTTTGTAAAACATTGAAGAAAACTAGTTTAGAATTATTGTATGGACTTTGTAATGGTGAAAGCTCCAGTCTTTCTCCTATTTGGTTCAATTGATATTTCCCTGCGGCTATTGAATAACGACAAAGGTAGATTGACACAGATTTCTGGTTTCAAAGTACTGAATATTAAACATGAAACTTTTATCGGAGATACAAAGTACGAATAATAAAAGATTCATCATCGCAATTTGCACGACGAAGATAAATTAAGTACCGTAACAAAACAGGACCATTGGATTTTGTAATTTGTATTGTAAATGGTAGTTGGATGAGTATTTATTTGGTACCATAAAGAGCTGTCTTCTTGACACTTTGTAAAACATTGAAGAAAACTAGTTTAGAATTATTGTATGGACTTTGTAATGGTGAAAGCTCCAGAAATTTATTGGGCTTACGCGGAGCTTAAGCCAAAATCCAACATCACAAAGTCTCTGCTGACGAATTTCCTTTTCTACTTACCCATCCGCCCATCTCTCCACACTAACAGGATACCACAGCCACAAGTTAAACACAAAATATATAGGCTAGCAAGCAAAAGTACACAATTCACTAGAATACAATGACTTGTCGTGAGATTCATGAGATTTGTCCACGCAATTTGAAATTTCTACCACAACCAGACAAACATGGCAGACATATAAGTACTCTGCCGCAAAACCTCTTACTCACACGAACTCACAATGGGATGGGATGTTTCGGAAAACCACTAAATACGACTTATGGCATTTCGTCTTTGCTCTGGCAGCCCAGCCCCATCTCAATTCACAACCATGCCAAGCCAAAGGAAACCCTTTTAACTAAACTGACTAGTATTTGCACATGCAAAAACATCTTAAAGGATTTTTTAAGGTTTTTAAAAGTATACCGTACATTTTTATTTGCCTTAAGCCTCCAAGATTTACGACATTAATGCTTCTTCTTTTAACAAAGAGTGTTGTATGACTCTGCCTCCTGGTGAAAGTTAAAGTTGGATGGATGAAGTAATCGTAAGCAAAGACAGAATAAGTTTGGGTGTGGGAGTTGAAAGTTGGGGGTGGGTGTACCAAAGTCAGAGTAGAATAAAAAAAACTTCAATGCAGCTTCATAAAGCCCGAGCGAATATAATTCATCTATGACTTGACGTAGTATTTATATGTAGTATGCAAAATTGAGCTCAATCGGGCGAGTGTGAATATCCTACTGTGAAGTTCACAGTGTGAACCAAACTATCACTGCGAATTAAGTGAACACTGACTACATTTTCAAGCTGAACCGATGAACATTACAAACCGATGGACGACAACAGTCGTTACATTGGCCTGTAGATTGAAAAACAGAAGTCTAAAAAAAACTTTATTCGGAAGTGGAGTTAAAAGAGACAGGAATTTCTCTCTGCGGGCTGGATTTCGGTGTGCAGACCGAATTTTGTTGAGTTCATGTTGGTTCCTTCATTTACTTTTTTCTCCTAACTGCTATTTCATTGTCTGAGTGGTTGGAGTGCACGCCCGCCTGATGTCCAATTGTGCAGCATTGTGGGATTTACCTCGCTACGACTTTTACAAAGGACTTTGACAACAAGATACACTGATGACTAAATTTGTACTTTTACTTTTGTAGTCTTCGTAGGAGATTGGAGATTCATGGCGGTTGTGGTATGAAAACAAAAAGTGTGCAGTTTTTGTTGTATTTACATCTCAGTTCAGTAGTAGCAAAGACAGAATATTTATACTGCAATACACGCGTTATAAGCAATTACATCTTAGATTAATCATAAAGCCTGGCCCGCATATTTACGAGTTTGTTATTACGTACACATTTTTTTCAAACTGGGCTTAAACATTTCAAATCAAGCTTAATAAATTATGATACAGAACAAATATTCGTGAAGTAACTTGAATGGTTATGAGCCGAATTTATTTAAAATACTTTTACAAACTTTAATTAGTATGTTTCCAAATGGAATAACATTGCACTTGAAGTAGAAAACAATGCCAAATCATACAAAATTATAAATTATCAAGCCCATTCTTTGAGCTCATTTACAACAATGGGCATTGCTTGCCATCCTTTACCCCTTTTTAGCCACCAACAAAACCAAACCTTCCTCACCGTCACGAGTTATTGGTGAATGAATACAAAAGTCATCAGCTCAACGGATTGTAGAACACAGTTAACTAACACCCGGATTGGAAACAACAACCTCACAATTTCTCCACTCCAGTGAGAGCTTCATTCTCTCTTCGTTCGTGCTTTCACCTTACTTTCTCTAACTTTACCGCTGGTTTCCTCTGATCTATGTTTCGGTATTACTATTGAAATGAGTTGAGGATGTCATGACAAGCGAATGGGATGAAGATGAGCAGGCACGCTTTGTAGTTGAAGCTTAGTTTAGTATTTTGGGTGTAGTTGATCCTTTGGTTTAGGTGTATGAGAATCATTCATTCATTCAACGCTGATGCGTGCACGGCTCATGGCATGATAACAGAGGGATACAATAGCGAGTGCTCGACATTTTGAAACATCTGTTTTGCTTGTAATTATGATTTGTTTTTGCTAAATGTGGATGTGCGCTGAAAAGTTATTTACATCTCCATCGGTTTACCGACTGTAAACAAATAAGTGTTGAGCATTTCTCTTAAATTAACTATTATTTTTCGTCCAAATTCTAATGAAAATTTCCAAATTGTCGCAGTTCTTGCGAAATTTTTTAAAAGATTGCAGCTAACACGAGATATAATCGTAATGATATTTATCACGACAGTTTAGCATTAGGCTTTTTATGCAGACATTGATTCCAATTTTCCATTAATTCTATACGAACGCACGAAAAAGCGGATTCACGTCAAACATAGCACTGCTTTCCCTCGCTCGCTTCGTTTACTCAGTCCAACAGAAATTCATCGGTTAGTTGGAAAAGAGGAAACGCCAGTGTTTGCACAACGAATGACAGAATCTTGTGTTATGCAAATAGTTTGCTTTAGTTATTGAAAAGATACACCAGTTAAGGATAATGATAACTATGGATGGTGACAAGTGTCGTTCCCTTGATCTCATCTCGTGCTAGATACTTCAAATCAACGCCTCTGTAAATCATTTGGATGATGGAACAAGCTGCGTTGTATGTACACATTTACTTTATCCGCTTACATGGTTCTAAAACGCCGAGACATCCGCAAATGGCGTGTTTCAGTCAAAACCATTTCAGGTGTTATATAGATATTTTACATTCTTTCTTATGCAATTTCGAAATATGCTACAACTCAAGAACTCAACCAATACAAGCACTTGGTTTAAAATGCCATTTTAGTATTTCAATGGGGTTTGAAAAGTTAATTGAACTAAGGTAAGTTTCTGTTACTTCGACTTCCATTTAGGAAACAACTAGCTTCATAGATTCCAACAAATTGGTAGACACCACATTAGAAGTACTTTGATTTCCGATTTTATTGAAAATTCTTGATGCGGGAATTGATTGACATGAAAAGACTAATAGCTAACAAAAACGAAAGTGAAAGGATTTCATGTACTTATGTATTGATGCTAGTGAGTACGGATAAATGCGAAAAACGGAAATCCACAAATACAGAAGCGATAATTTTGTTGCCCAGATATTCATGCGTGTGTTGCAATTCGGAGCTTAAAAACTATCCGTGATCACCATACCAAATGTTGAGTGGGCCGTGAAATTGCCTAGAATAAAAAACTTTACACACATGCAGGAAGCAATCAATGGGAAATATTTTTTATGACGCTCCATAATAATATTTTGCGTCTTGGACAATTTCTGGATCGCCCAGACAAATAGGTGCCTATGCAGATTTTTATACGACGGTAAAGGAAAGAAACAAGCGTGTAAAAAGTGTTGCAGAGTAGAACTAGAAGGTAAAGCTTTACCGTAAATAGAAAATCGAGGTCCTCAAGATTACTTTCACCAGTTTTTCTTTAGCTTCTTCTCCAAACCGCAAGATTCAGATAACGATAGGGAAAGAACTAATTGGATTCAAGTTCACTGGCCATAAAATGATTCCTAAGCATTGAATCTAGAAATCTTTAAAGTGAAGATTAGAACGGAAAGTCAATGAAGGCAGGAATTTTCGAATGCACTTCAAAGTTAAACTTAGAATTCTATTTCTTTCCAATTCTCCTGAATTTTCACCGTGCCCAATCGGAAAAGAAGAATTTCTTGAAACTGAGGCATTGTTGGATAAAAATCCATATTAAAAAGGATGTCAGTGCTCTATGTTATATTACGAGGGCATAAATATTAATATAAGAAACCACAACTATAGATTTACTTTCAATATTACCTATTCGTTAACATTCACCTTACTGTCACTAATGAAGGTGACCCGGCATATCCCTGATTCAGAAACATGTCAAACTGTAAATGGCATAAAATTTAACGATCAAGAATTCAAAGTTTAATTTATAAGATTTTTTACGCTTGGATTAAAGTATTCTTCTGGAATGTCCATATCCCTTCAAACTGAATCAGTTCAACAAAATATCATTGCAGTAAATCAAACATAAAAATACGAAGGGCTTAAACAATATTTGTAGACTGGACGTGGACAGGTTTAAGCAACTCTCTCTCACTAGTCAGTCACATCCGAGCCAACAAAAAAAGAATGACGATAATTTCAACTTCAATGTACGGATTTAAAATCTATTATGATGACATTTATTGATCATATAGAAATCCTCCACAACTTTTTATCCAGCCAGACAGAATCCCAGTTTCTTTTTATTCTACACCATCAATGCAAAGACATTTTCAAACCAATGCCCCACCGATATCCAACTGAAACTTATTTTTTTGCGTTAAAATCAAGACAACGCAAACCTTTGTATACAACTTGAACTCGATTTCTTGTCCGGAAGAAATATTTCTTCATCACTTACAAGCCTAGATTACACACTGGTGTGGTATATACGCTGCTAAACCCAACCAACAAGCCATTATTTCAGGACCCACCCCACGGAAAGTCGCACGAATCCATCTTTACTTCCGCCATCACCTCAAAAGCTGTGAACCAAAACCTTTAAAACTGTAACTCACGTTGTGGAATCCATTCACTTTCACAAAGCCAAGACACCAGACAAAGAAATCCAGGAAAGGTTTTGTTCTTGGGACGAACGAGGAGTAGAGTAAATCAGCAAAAGAGATAAATCTCAAAGACTCACTTTCACTTAAGATTTCTCTACAACCTCCGAAAGTTATCTTCTATTAACTCTAACTCTTCATTCCATAAATACCTTAGTCAGTTAAGAAAGGGAGTTCAGTTATATGAGGAGTAGCAGTAAAAATAGTAAGCTGTGTTTGTCTTGAGCTTGGGATATGATCGATTGCGGGTTCTCACTGCAGCATTACAAACCAAACCCAACCGAAGTGAATTAAAGGGCAATCGTCCAAGCAGAAAATTCTCATTCCTTTCCATCGTACAAGAGTCGCAATTCATTCCACTTTTAGTATACATAAATACCACGAGAGAACAATGGTGGAGTGTTGACGAAAGAAACTTTACCAAAATTAGAAAGAATCGAGATCTTCCATTATCCAAAAGTCTGGCATAACAAAAGAAAATCTATTGTCTTTGTTTTCTCTAGCGGATCAAAACTCTATTGCTGAATCTGACTTTTCTATGTTATCAAATAACAATGCTAAAAGCCTAGAAGATTTTGGTAGAGAGTGATTTCGGAATTTAGGGAACGATAAGATGGTTTTTGATTTGATTGATGGTTAAGTGAAAGTATTAATCACGAGTATAAGAACGCAATTAGTAATACAATTTTTTGATCAACTTAGAAGCTGAGTGTTGCAAATTTCTTAATAATGCTTAATATTTTTTCATCATACATACGTAGTGAGCGTATTACAAGTTGAGAAACATTTCAGCACGCTTTGGCAAACTTGTCATTTTAAGTACAAATCCACCTCGGTATTACATTTGAGCAACAATATTCATTTTGTTGTTTTCTAAAGATTTTTAACCACAGTCCATGAAAAAAAACTCCTTGAAAATTTCTAAGAATACTGACTCCTCAAATATTTGACTTTCTAACGCTACCGCACGACCCATATCTTTATTTTCAACTCTTAAAACTTTCAACAGTCGCCCTGAAGTGCTTCACAAGACAAAATTCAAGAAATTAGCACATCTTTCCGCATAATTAAATCCGTTTCGGTTATAATTACACATCCAAATTGGCCATTCTTTATATATGACCCACTATGCCCCACTTTTCTGCAGCACTCGCAGAAGAAGCTAAGAAACTTTGGTAAGTATGACTCGACTAAATTAGTTGAATGCGATATTTACGCCCGGAGAACAATGGTTTGGAGTTGCAAATTGCGAGGAAAGATGAAACTTTCGCATTTATTTACAATTTAGAATAGTTGAGGACGAGACAGTGGGGAGACAGATGGTAGTTTGAGAAAGATACGACCGACCAGACGACCGGTCGTGGCCATATCTTGCGTCCTGCTCCCACTGGAACAGATACAATGGTGAAAGCTTTCGGATGTGGTGCTGAGATTGGATCTTCATTTCTGGCAACCATTCCCCCATCCAAAGAAGTTCAATTTGTCTTCCTCCCATGTTTATATTCAGTTTAAATAAGATGGAAATGAGTTGCCACTGGTTTGGTTGGTTTCTCCGTTTTAGTGGGACGGAGAGACTTTCACTTTGGAAGTTGGCTGAGATGTTTAGCACAGAGATGAGTTGAGATTTAGCGACTGACTCATTCATGCATAATTAGCAAAGGTCAATAAGATCCCTCAAGGGAGATTCTAATTGCATTACATAAAGGCAACCGAGTCGACACCAAGCTGACTTTGAAGCAGGGAATAAAAGGAATCGTAACTCATTCATGCATAATTAGCAAAGGTCAATAAGATCCCTCAAGGGAGATTCTAATTGCATTACATAAAGGCAACCGAGTCGACACCAAGCTGACTTTGAAGCAGGGAATGGTGAATAAAAGGAATCGTCTAGCTCAATCCAGATTCCACGTACGTCAACCAGAAGCTACGTATCGTTATGTACATTCCGCTTCATTACTATTTTACAAACTGACTTCGGATAAAGTGGGATATAAGAAGTAATGCACGTGTATGAATTAATCTAAACTTATGACATTAGTAACAATTATTCTATGTATGTCACTGTAGGAAGCGACCAAGGCTATTCAATACCTAATTGTCGGAAGCCCCGTCTCGTTGTTAATCAATTGTCATTTAATCTCATTCCACAGAAGAGCCTCAGATAAAGATATAAGTTGAAGAAACTCTAACTTTTCCGGTTTCCCTTTAATCATTAAAAAGAAGCCTTTTGTACAATGAGATGTTTAGTTTGTTTCTTTTCCTACACAGGCCCCAAAAGATCCACTTTTTGATACAAGAAATGAGTGAGTTTACCAAGAAGAAGCCAACTCAACCCAGTTAGAGCAATAGTTCCCCCAGAAGAGTTAACTCATCTAGAATTTACTAATGTTTCTCCATCGGTGAAATTCCCCACCGAGCCATTTGATGTTGTGAATCTGCTCTTTCTGCCGTAGCACGGGGCCATTTATTCCAAAATGTTTACAAGGCCCACTTCATTGCAACCTTAACCATACGGATGCCGCCACCACACCCTGAGTTGGCGGAAAGATATCGTAATATGCTACCATATTCCGGAAAGACTTGACTTTTCTACAAGTCTCTCGACCAGCATGCCTCTCCTTTTATCTCATGCAATGCAGCAACCGCAGCTTTCTAAAAATTCTGTCAAAAATGACAAAAAGCACACTATCCTCACCTCAACCTCTTTTCTGTTTTATTTTTAAAAAGCTTTTCTTCTTGATCGGGCTCTTCTTTTTCGGCTCGACTTTTATCTTCTTAACATGCATGCTGCTCTAAAATATAAAAATTTTCATATCTGACGTTTTTATTCTCGCAATAGTATTGACTTTCCAATGTCTGTTGCTCGTTACTAATAAGGTGGGGGAAGTGAAACTTTGACAAAATCATCGTCACCAACAAAACCACATCAGTTGAGTTGGGTTGACTTGTTGGTTAAATAAGTTTGGTGTGATTCAACTTTCTACCTGCCCGCAATGTGTGGGCCACAATAAACTGGGATATGCTAAACTCTGTACAAATGAGGAAACCTCTGTCAGTCAGGTTGATCAGCATTATATTTAATAAACTGGAGTTGGGTTGTTAGTAATTCAATTAGTAAAATTCATAAAGCCATATCGGGTTTCTGGTTAAATGAATAATGATAACTTCGACTTTGTCATTTACTTGCGTTTTACTTCAGTGGAAGCAATATCTATATCCATTTACAATCAGCAGAATATGTAAATGAATTACACAGTGACTGAGTTTTAGTAATTTAGCGGTTTTAGCGATTTGCAGTTTTGGATTCAATACTGATTCAAGCAAATGGAAACAGTGTCATTGTAGCTGGTAAATTCCGAATCAATATTTGTCTTAATTTTCAGAGTTGAATGGATGTTGTTCGAATCTCATCTCATTACCATGAGACAAGAAGTTACAGTTTCCAAAACCAAGTAAAACATGAGACAGTCATTTATTGAAACGGGAATTAAACGTTGACATAAATTTTGAATCTGTTAGTCATGGCGTACTAATTAAATTCTTGCTCAATATTGAGGTTCCAGAAATTAATAGAACAATCGAAACTCCTTGGCCCAGTTCAATTCATTCTCTCAAGTGTGCTTTCTAGTAGACAACATTCTTAAGGGCAGTTTTCGTTTTCCAAAGACAATATTGTATCATTTGGTGAACAATTTCGCAGTAGTTTTTGGAAGTGATTTTGTAACCAAAACAAGTACAACCACTGCTGCAAATTTGCGATAGCAAGACTGCCAGTTACTTTGTCTTCACTTGACTTGCAGAATTGTAATACAATGGAGGCAGAAGCACAACAATCTTTGTGAAAATCAGACAAAGAAAGCCGACATGTAGTAAACAGGGCAACATTGAGACTACTCATTTTCACTTTGCTCGAAATTCTCTAGAAAATCTGGAGGAGCTTTTCTGAAGGCCGCATCGTGATAAGCTTCCGGTCTGTTCCGCTCTGGACTTGGCTACCTGAAAATGAGGCCAATACAGCCAAGCAACGAGGGAATTATATCTTCAGATTGCTTCTAAAATACCAGTGGCACAAATAGAAACTAGATCTTTCTCAAATCAACAACATGAATGAAGCTATGTTTTGACCAAAATTTAGCGTCAGCGTATAATAAAGTTTAGATGGCAAACAAAACGCGACCTTTTTGTCTCGCTGAATCAAAGCAAGCAGTCCAAATATTACGAAAGATGACCAGACAGCATGGCCCAATTTACCAATTCTATTTGGAATTGAAAAATTCCTAGCAATCCTGTTTTTTAGTTTTCGTCGAATGAGAAAGGTTTAAACTTTGAAGCCCAGTCAAACCTATCTCATTTCAGCGAAATACCAAGTCAAGGGTTGCGAAACTATTGAAATTGGACAAGCACCATTATATATTGGGTATGCAAAATGTGGTAGAAATTCCTTTTTCTTCCTCAATTTTATACCATTCAACAGAGAACAGACAAAGTTCTTCCTTATTGACGATACGGGGTGAAAGGTGAACATGCATAAGTGGTTGGAGAAAGGAATTCCCACTTGAACCGATATTACAAAAATTGGTTTATCACCCTTATCCAACAACCACCACCGACAATTTATCCTTGCCCTTATCAACCGAGAAATATCTTGCAAACCTACCGCTCCGGGTGGTATGCAAATAAGGAATGCCACCAATACCAATAGTCAAGAAAGGAAACCGAAGAGAGTCTTGTGGTGCGTCTCTTGTCTTTTTTTACTTTCTCTATCAATACAGACCGACGTCAATCATAACGTAGCAAGGGAAATGCCACTTTTTACAAAATTCCCGACGAGTTGAGTAATATTTTTTAGCTGATTGAACAAG
>JAAXNX010000592.1:0-26243 GCA_036491905.1 Folsomia manolachei | reverse complement strand
AAGGTTGCTCCCATTTGGACTCGGTTACCATTGGAAGGAGATTGGAGGAGTCGAGGGACATTTTCCTGTTGAGAGAGGTTCAAAATGTGGTTACAATGGATTACATAATTTTCAAGGTACTGAGTTATTATGGATTTGAAATATGTACCGTTCCATGAATAAGTCGTAGGAACTTGGAGCTGAATGAGAACGACCGTTGACGTGCAACGGATTTCGACTACCATAGCGTTTGAATGGGTGTTGAAATGAGTGATTTTTAAGCATGGTTTTGACAAGGATAATTGTGTCCATTTTTGGTACGGGACGGACACAATTCATAATATCATCTTCTGTCACTTCAACGTAGGTTGTGCAGTTTTCCTCTTCTGAAGGGAGGATGAATTGTCCATTCTTGGTAACCCAGTTGTGAGCCTGTAACGAAGAAAAGGTAAGAAATGTGTCAATCCAGCAAAAAAGTTAAGGTTATGAACCCACCTTTATCTGAGGTAGAGTAATTCTTAGTTTTGGATCCTTTTGCAACATGCACTCAATAAGGTTCTTGAGCAACAAGGAAATTTCTGGTTTACTCCGGAAACACAGCTCTTCTGACTGAATTTTTTCATAGAGATTAATTATACTCTCATCATGGAATGGGACGTGTCCATAGACCAACGCATACAGGGTTACACCCAACTGCCAAATATCTGCCATTTTTCCGCTGTAGCTTTCTTTTGAAGCGGCCAGCGCCTCTGTAAAAAACAGGTTTTGCATTAAATTCTGCGAACTTTTTTACACAAAAATTCAGGCATTATTCTGAGTCAAGTAATTAAATTTGTACCTGGTGCGATAAAAGCTGGGGTTCCCAAAGTACTGATGATAAAAGACAAATACTTAAATTCACGAGTAATTCACACAAGAAACCAATTTTGCCTAAGTAACCACTTACCTGGTGAGGATTGCGTCGTCCTCACCATTAAACTCGTTACAGACACCAAAATCCGCAATTTTGATGTGGTCATCATCACTTAGCAGTAGATTTGATGGTTTCAAATCCCTATGGCATATTTTCTGATAATGGAGGTACTCTAAACCAAGGACAACGTCCCGGAAGTATTTCCACCTGAGAGAGAAACAATCAAATTGAAAAGTTACGACTAAAACATTTATGATCCCAGAATAATAAAATGCTCACGCTTTCTCCTCTGGGAGTGGACTGTCCGTGGGCACTTCCAAAACTTCGCCTCGTTCCAAAAGCTCAAAAACTGTGGATGTAAATTTTCATTACTATTCCGACAGACTAGTTATTTACTCTGGTCGTAATTCTTAAGACTATAATTTCTCTTTTACCTAGGTATAAGCAATCCTCGACGTTTGTAGTGGTGCAAACTGAATCTGTCGCAGCGTTTGCTCCTCCTGCGGCTGTAATGTGAGACGTAAAATATTTTATTGTGACCAATTACTTAAAATTGGAACTGTAGGATTTTGTCGTAAAAGGAATAAGCAATTCCGTGTTAAATCCTTTACAAATTTGATTGCCTATATTTGTCGAAGCTTACCTTTCTCATCACCCAGGTCATCAAGAACTTCCACCAATTTGACAACATTAGGATGATCTAATTTCTTCAAAATGGCGACTTCCCGATACACTCTGCCCAACGGGTTTTCAATTGCACCCTTCCCCTGTGGTTTACGACTAGGAGCTACTCTCCCAAAAATTCCAGCCTTCTGGAAAAGTTTCTTTTTCGAGAGAATTTTCATCGCCTGCAATTACAGTAATTGTAAATTATACGTTGTAAAATGAACCCGGACTACATCTTCCAGATTGTCAACTTACATAATTGCGGTCATCCTCCTCATTATAGGCTAACTTAACAATCCCATACGAACCTCGTCCAATAGGTTCCTTCAATTGGTACTGATTTAGTTGCACATTATCCCCAATCCTCTCAACACTCACGCGATGTGACTCCTTGAATTGGCGACGTCTAGCGAATGGCGACGTTGCGGGTGAGGTGAATGGAGAAAATGGAAAATTCGGGTAAATTGGACGTCGACTAATTCCTTCATTTTGTAATGGACCACCTCCTGCACCCCTCCCGGAAAAGGAATTCATTTTAATGGGAGAACTCCTTTCCTTAGGCAAATTCGGTGGCAAGGCGGCGGAAATGGTGTTGGAATGCACTAGGATCGGTTTCGACGCCGGAGCTGGCGTTGACCCTTCTACCCGTCCTAATCCAAGGGTCCCAGTGTCCACTCGCATTTGTTCCGTTTTTTTATCCAGTAACGTTTTGCTGGTGGGGGTAGGAAATGAGGGAGGTTGTGGTTGAGGTTGAGGAGGATTTGTTGGACTAGATTTCACCAAGTCGTACCCACGCCCGGAAGATGTTCCCAAACCAATTGGTGTAAACATTATTGCGAGAAGTCCTCAGGTAGGACAGCTAAGCCTCAATTATTTGTAGGAGTCGCGTAAGTCCACATTAATGACTGCTTTCTTCGTCGGGATCAAAATTTTGAGAGTCCTATTTATTAGAATAATCCGTATTTAAAATTGGAGTACATTCCTCGTTATAAATGGCTTAGGTACTTAAGTACATTTCTGAAGTGTTCGGCACTAGTAAACTTTATCCCTATTTTGCGCAAAGTTATCAAAATCTTGCCTAAGTAGTGATTCAATTAAGGATTTGTTAGGAAAAGAAAAATTTGTGTAAAAAGTCAGCAAACTTTGTAATCTACTACGTTGAAACATGATTTCATAAAAGCTTAACAATACTCGAATTTAATACTGCAAATTATCAAATTGAATTCAGCCACAACAATAACCACTGTAATGGTAATGAATTGTGTAACAATTTACCATAAAAATACGTAACAATACCATAATCAATTCTTACTAAAAAAAAACTTGTTACATTACCTTTAAAATTTTAAAACATGTTTAATTCCTTCGACAAGCGTTAAAGCACCAAATTTTCCAGGAATAGTTTACAAGATTTCCTGCCTTAATTTTCGTCCCTTTAAGGACATCGTTGAACTATACCAGTTCCTTCCGACCTTGTCTTATCTTCTAAGCAAGTCCAACACTTACAAAATATTGGAATGAAGATGCGCCATAATATGTTACTTTTCGCAGCGAAGGTCACAATCACATCAGTCCCTTTTACAGATCGCATTAACGCGTAGTAGGGAGCTTGACTATTGGATAATATTACAAAACTTTACTACCGTGGTTAAAAGAGTTAGAACTAGTTCAGGAATTACATTACATTACATTCCTCTCCCACAAGACTAACCATGGTCCAGTATAATGAGAAAAATTCTCATTCATTTCAATTCCAATGCAGTAATGTATGTCCTACATATTTATTCTGGCACATCTCACTCACGTGGATGGACACTACAAAAACCACTCTACTAGGTTGAGTCTTGTTTTTGTTTGTAATAAGTAAGAAGTGGATTTTAGACACAAAGTAAGAAGCAGGGAAGATGTAAGTTACATCATGTACCAGTTGATGGAATAGGATACCTACAAAAGAGAGATATGTGAGCTGGAGACTAGCTGAATTGAAACTGCGTGCTGAGCTGACTTTCTCCTTTTATATTATTGGACCAATTTCAACTTCTAAGGCTCCAACTATATCAACAAGATGTGTGGTTGGTGGTATGGTAGACCTACAACTTTTCCAATGGGGACACAAACTAGCTCACTGCATCATGGTATCGGGAGTCTAACTTTCTCTTCCGTGTGGAAACAGGGTAATAGGAATATTTACCACCACTCAGTAAAAAAAGCTTAGTTTAACTACTGTCCTGAGCTAATGGATGTTGGAATAATAATAATAATAGGGAGAATTGTGTAATAAAGTAATTGTAGGGTAGGCTTTGTATGTTTAATGGAGGCACTTGGAGAAAGAGTGGAGTAAGATTTATCTCTATTCTAAAAAACTGTAGCAAATATACTGACTCAGTGCCAGGATCTGATAAGGTTGGCTGCTTTGTGAAATAAAATGCATGCATAAAATGCAATGAGGGCATATTATATTCTCGCAGAAACTGCACAACTGGGACTGACTTCATCCAAGGACTACTTAAATTAAAGAGGAATGTATTTTATGCTTGTGTGCTGTACGAGGAATTTCTCAAATTCGCAATAAATAGTTGTACTCTGCTCACACTACGTAGATGCCAACTCTGCCATGCCATGCCATAATCTATAAAACTGGGTCGTAAATAATTCCACTAAACTAAACTATATATACATAGATAAGTACGTAGTAGAGTAGGTAAATAACATACATACGACTGAATATTACTTGTATTATATAAATCCAAAGAAGCTTTTGTCCAAAGGATCCAGTCATCCAGCTAACAAACCAAGCCAAGTCAAGTGTAGTGCATACGGGTGAAAGTCAGAATGTATAGGAAAGCAAAAGCTTTCACTCCAAAAGCTTGGGATTGCTTTCACTTTACTTTCCTCAAGTGACGACTCTGCCTAAGCTGTCTGTCTGTCTAATAATGTGTGGGCCTTGTTTTATAAGAAATGAGCACAACTACGGAACAAGTTTGGTTTTTGTGAGTCTCACAATGTGAGAGAAAGTTAAAGCAAAGCAAGGCAAGGCAATAAGTAGGGAGAGCAGGATAATAGGAATATTACTAAGATATTGGGCAGGCTTTGCTAGGGACAGACAGAGTGGAGAAAGTATTGAGATATCATCTCATCCTTAAAGAGCAAGGGTTATGTTGAATGCTTTACCAAAGGATGGTAAAGCCATGGTGTTGTAGTATTGCATTGTAATCTTATTGTGAGAGATTTCCCACGGCTCTCTGTCCCACTTGCCTCATTCATCCTTTCACTTGTTAACTTTCTTTCGGGAAGGAATAATGAGATGGGTTGATATCATCTGTATTAACATCCCGTATCAAAAAGTATTTATGAGTATAGTAAAGAGTGTGAGTATCAGTATCAGTATCAGTAAGTATCGTTTAATGCTATGCATACAAAGGGATACGTAGAACACAGGTTATAATGTAGGAGTCAGTTGTGTTGTGATTTTGGAAAACATCTCATCCTCAGAGCTTAGAACAGCTTTCTCCTAAACTTGCAATGGATACATCATCAACAAAATTAAGTCACACCATCTGTTCCTTCTTACTTTTTCAGATTCTTTAGTTCCACTGTGAAACAGGGGAAATGAACAAGTCAAGTAAAGTGAGAGCAGAGAAAGGAATAAGTGGAAAAAGCACTGCATCACCACCATTATTCCGGTCTGGCAAAGCTTTCACTTAATTGAAGTATGTAGATGGGATCGAATGAAAAATTGTCTGTCGGAGCATTAACGGTGCAAACTCATCCTCCTTGATTTCATGGCACATTCTAAGGCCACAGGCAACATTTGCCAATTACATGACTCCATGAGATGAAAGGAGGAAATGGTTAACTAAGTGGATGCATGTGTATCTCCCTAAGAATCAAAGATATCGTGTCAGCTACCATCATCGTGCAGCTTTAAATGGCATGAACATGAAGTCGGCTTAAAATGAAAAATACTTTGACAACGCGCATTATTAATTTAGAAGAGATAAATTTCTGCATGCCATCCCACACATAAACGGAAAAGAACAAAACTTGATAAAATTGCCGTCAGATCAATACGAGCAAAATTTCAGTGTTGATTCCCACGCTGTGCGTGCACGTCCTGGCAAGGCGGATATTTCCTTCATTATCCTGTCTTTAGTGAAGGTAGTTTGGTACTTATATAAGTTAGTTATTCGTACATGTACATTCAACAAACTGCTGGACGGAATTTAAAAAATCATGGAAATGTAACATTTCAAATGTTACTGTTTGGGAATGGGAGCTTTTTAATAAGCTGGAATTATATTTGAGGCAAGTTCCCTCATTATAAATGCTTAGATAAGGAGGAACAAGAGTCCCTACTACCAAAACATTCATTAGAAACACGAACAACAAGACTTGCCGAACAAGTAATCATGTCAATATTGTTTAATGATGGCTTTCTTTCTATCATCAATATCCTGGAAAACGTTTCCACTTGACAACTCATTCAGTCCAAGTCCAACTACAATATTCCACCCAGTTCTTTGTTATATAAGGAACTGGGTAAGCTTATATTTTTTTGTTTCATTAGAAATTCCTATTAGGAATCCAGCTTTTACGTTAGTTGATAAAAATTGCTGTGATTAAGCACTAAATTATTAGCCTGCCCATCATTCACCAGTTGCACAACCAGGCTTGATTGAAGGCTTTCCATTTTGGCTCATTGGAGTTTTTCATGACAGAAACAAAAGTTGGAAAGGTGGAGAAAGGAATGAAAAGAGGACAAAATTAAACAATTACAGTTTTCGTGATAGTTGATGTTTAGTCAGCTCATGAAATAGACAAGGCTTCACTTCATACGCTTACTTTTTAGGGTTTTGTCTGTCTCTGAAACAGCAACATTCCCAATTGCATGGATATGACAGAAAGATTGATTGCTGTGGTCCAATCATGGAGTAAATTGGGGAAAATTTTCCTTTTTTTCTATCAACTTCTGTAGTTTAGTTCCTTTCACATAAAACAGTTTGGGAATGTCGTAACACTTTTAGTGCGACGAAACAAAAACAACAAACAAAGGAAACTCAATACGATGGCAGGGAATTCGTAAAAGTTATTCAACTCAAAGTCTCAAGTGTCTGAATTCTGAATAATATCTATAGCGTGCTATGTTATATAGATTAGCGAACTAGTATTTATTATTCTTCTGTCGTCTTTTTTTTCAGAAACTATGATATTGTAAACTACCTAGGTTGCTTTCTCCAATATTGTATAAACATTTACATAAGGCATATACATATGTACAAGGCAATAAATAAGATTACATCGACGTATTTGCCATTTTGTATGAACAGGGAATTATTGAATGCGGTTTAAAAATATGAGCCTCTAAGTAGCTCCTTAGAAAGGTTGTTCATTTGTGTTGCCAATTGCTTTTGAATTTTTTTGTATGACACAAACAAATTGAATTCATCATTACAAACTTAGTATGATGGCTCAGAAATAGAAAGCCTTGTGGAAGCCTTATGTGGGTTGAGTGACTCAACTTGAGTGATTCTTTTTTTTACAAGCTCAGCCCTGAATTTAAGTAAAAGTAAAAAAAAGTAAGAGTAAATAAAGCCACACAACAAAGAAGGAATTGATGAATTATTCATGGAATTATGAATCCACCACCAACTACCAACCACTACTTTCTCCGCATGTACATATGACAGAAATGGGATGAGGATGAGGACTGGGAAATGGGATCAAGTAAAGTTTTTTCGGAGAAATGGAGTGAGTGAGGACTTTCACTTTGAGTTAGTCAGTGCATATGGGAGGGAGAAAGGATATGGCTTTGCTTTCTCCTGACTAAGCGTCATTTTATTGCTTGACAGAAAAATGGATGGAATGACCTTGATTTGGTTGCAAACAAATATTAAACTCTGGAAGAAAGAGATATATCTAACAAAAAACATGGCAAATCAGGTTCATTCCGGTTCCGGTTTAAATTCTGAATTTATGACTTTCAGACTCGGACGAGTGGGGTCAAAATATTGGAATGCCATCAATTTCTAACTTTTCAAATTTTGACCTTTGAGACCACAATGAGAGTTTGATCATAAGGTTAAATTGTTAGTAAAGCGGAATTGCAAAATTCTATCTGGAAATATTCTCGCAATCACAAATGAGACTGTGAGTTTCACACTTTCATGGCGAAGAAAGTTCCAGAAAATCTTTGGAAATCGCCTATTCCAGATTTTCACAACCGACACACCCATAGACACGCACTTATCGTCATCATTAAAGAAGGAATAAAGCAACAATTTACACTACAATTAACAATTTCGCCAGTTTTAACTAGCGGAATTAGGATAAATGAGTAAGTTAATGGTTTTAGGAGGCTTTTTTAGTAAAAAAATCCAGTAGCGTCCATGATTGGTTGAGCATGGCAAATTAGACGCGGGAGCTTGGATACACATGTGCCTAAGTACTCTTACAAGTCGTAGTTTTTTTTAGTAAAACGCTAGAAATTAAAGTTATTTAGTTACAAGAAACACATTTTGGTAATTAAATTAAATTCTAATTCTAATTGTACGTAGGCTACAATACTACCAAGATACCGGCGAGTTACTCCCTGACCCATCTCCAGCAAGGATGGCTTCTTCACGTGGCAATAAAGTAGCCTCTCCTCCGGATAACCCAACGCCACAAGAGCATCATGACTTGGACCAGTCGGTGTCGATTGATGATGTCATTTTTTCTCAGCGGATTGTGAATATGGATCATTATATGGCAATTTACTGCTCAGAATTTGATCCTGTGTCCCCCAAACAGCACTTTAACGATTATTCGCCTCGAGTCCCAGTGCTGAGGATATTTGGAGCTAGTCCGACAGGTTGGGATTTAATTTAATTTTTAAAAATTATGTAATATCAAGGTATCATTTCATTGATGTGCTAAGGTCAAAAGACGTGCACCCACGTTCATGGAGTCTTTCCATATATTACGATCCTATTCGAGGATGACATCGATAATTTTGAGGATCGGATACTGGACGGGGTGGAGAAAGGGCTGAATGATTTTCTTAAAACAGCCATCAAAGATAGGAAGTTACAGTCGCGAAGTTACAGTCGCCGGCATATTTTTAAATCAGTTATATTATGCGGAAGGTATAGCACAAAATATTACTACACTTGTAACGCATTTTACTAACAATTTGATTCCCCTTGTTTTAGAACTTATTATGGATATCGTCACAATGAAGAAGCATTCTTACGAATTTACTTGTACAATCCATTCATAGTAAAGAAAGTTGCTGATTTGCTACTTGTAAGTAATACTGCAACAAAGAACAATTTATAATCGTACGCCGAATGTTTCTGATATAATACGCTTTTAAATGTTTTTTTTAATGTTTACAGTCCGGCTCGATATTGGATCGCAAGTTTCAGCCATATGATGCCCATGTTCCATATCATCTTCAATTTTTAATTGATTATAACTTGTATGGAATGAATCTCGTTCACTTTGGGGCGGTTAAATTTCGCCAGATCTCTGGCCAAGCTCATAACCACAAGGATTCTTCCATATTGCCTTGTTCACATAAGACAGGGAATTCCTTGTCTTCAGGGTTTAAAACAGTTTGGAAATTGTCTGAAATTCCTGACAGTCTGTTCTCAAGAACGTTGGAGAAAACTGCAGTGTCCGAACTTGAAATAGACGTTTGTGCAGCGGACATTATAATATCTTCCACCAGACCTAGTAAATTTTTACTATTAATTAATTGTTGTTCGGGAGGGAAACCCTAATATTATTTCTTGATTATTCATTTCATTCACTTTTTAGACGCACCGTCATCTAATCCTGGCATCGACGCCATCTGGCAAGATGAAATGGAGCGGCGGAGATTACTACAGAGTGATAACTACTCCCAAGTTTCAATTCCTGAGAGTCAATCCAGAAAGAACGGAAATGAAGTATTCTCAACTGAACAGTTGTATAAGCAGACTTTACGAGAAAAGTTATTAGATCATTGCAGCGAGGTAATTTACAACACTGTTTCGTAGATTAAGGCATCGTCGTACAATGGTCCAGTAATTATTGTTTCAAAATATTAACCCTATGATATAATTACACTATTACAGTTGTCAGAATCACGTGCCCGAAGTGGTGGAATCCCAGCATCTCAAGCTGTCCAACATCATCTTTCAAGCAGTATTTTAATGGCTGACAATGGACGAAATGATAAGCCATTATCTGGCCCTACTGCTCCTGACGATGAAGAAGAGGACGAATTGTATGAGTTGTTTAAAGAGTTTATGAAGGAGAAAGAGGAACCAGTTTGTGGAACTGGTGCAGCGTCATCCCAGCATCTGAAGAATGCATTCAGTGACGAGGAAGAAGATGCCCATGAGCTAGACTTATCGTTTGATGAATCTGACGACATCCAGGAAGTAGAGGCCCGTGATGAGAATGAATGGAGTCAGTCATTTGTATCTAGCTCAATTCTCCATGATGATGAGAATCAGAATCTCGAGGATGACAAATTAGCTACTGACGACAACGTCACAGAGGATTCTCATTGTATTAGCGAAAACAAAAACTTGATATTTCAAGGAGATGGTCTAGGTGGGTCTGACAATGAATCCGAGACTGAAAGTAAAATGTCTGTCAGTAGTAAAACATCTCAATCTTCTTCAGAGTCCTCTCGCCGGAGCTCCTCCAGAGTAAGAACGACCCCTCGGAAGTATAAGGATAGCATCAGACTCCTTCCATCCTATAATCGAAATTCATGTTCCTCCCCTGCAACAACATCCACAAACCACACCAACAGCTCGTCTGCAAAACATTTGAGCCCGTCCTCCAAAGAATATCAACGTATTATTAAAAATCTTCCGGAAATTCGGATTGAAAAGCTTGATATTTTTTCGGATTATTCGAAATCGAGAGATAACATCATTACGCCTGCCGTCTGCCTTCCACCATTGTTAACGCCAGAGCAAGTTTTGTCATCGGTGATGGTGAATCCGGAGTCGAAAGAACATCCTCTTGAGGCTCCAAAACTGGAAAACGAAGTCAACTATACTAAGAGCAGACGAAATATGAAACGAAAAGATAAGGCACGAGAATTAACTGATCATTCTTCTTCTTTGTGTCAGTCGATCGATAACCAAATCCAAAATCTCGACAAACAAGTTACTTCTGAAAGAAAATCAGTAGAATGCGACACTGAATGTACCTCACTTACCAAGCCAGACCTCATCAAAATAAAATCAGGTTCTTCAGTTTCTGACGACAAGACTATACCTCCTCGAAGTTCAGAAGAATCGAAGCCGACTTTTTTTCATATTCAACGTTCTGTCTCTCGCTCAAAGTCTAAAACTCGTGGAATGAAACGTAAGACAAAGAAGCTTGAGGAAAACTTTTTAGCCCCCGACATCTTTTGTGACGAATACGAGCCCTTAAAACCTGCTCCGTCTTTCAACCACGTGTTGAAGCTGAACAAAAATAAGAAGAGGGTGGACAAACAGCGTCGTGAATATTTAAGAGCTCAGAGAAGAAAGGATGAGGCAGAGGACAGTGATACATTTTCTAGTCCAGAGAATACTCCTCAAAAGGGACGAAGACTCAATCTTGGTAGCTCCTCGGACGAGGATTACTCAGATTCGGATTTGCCAAGAAACCAGACAAACTTGACTCCTGCTTCTCAACCTCGGATAACAACACCAGCACTCAAATCCATTCTATCAGGGTCGAAAAATACGTTTGGATTTGAGCATGACATGTCCAATTTACAGGATGCAAAAGCAATACACCAGGTTGTAACTTTTCCCTTTGTTGCAACAGCGTCGCGTTTCTAACAAAAATTTTGATTTCTTTGCAGTATGTAAATGTTATGAGCCTTGAAATTCACTGTAAGAGTCGGGGAGATCTTATTCCTCATCCAATATATGACCAAATTTTGGGAATTTTTGTCTACGTTTATTGCGACTGTCCAGAGAATTTTTCAGTGCAACAAAAGATTACTAGTGAGACCAGTATTTATATTAAAACAATCGCAGCGTAATGTGTGCCATAATTTTAATAATTGTTTTTCAGAGTGTTTTCTGGTCCAAAAGTCCGCATACAAAAGTCCAACTAATCCTAATTTTGAATACTTTTCATCGGAATTGGAACTTTTGAATGGATTTTTAGAGTTCTATCATAAATGCGATCCAGACATTCTTGTTGGTTATGAGGTTTGTAAAAGTTTAGTAGTTTTTTTCAAGGCATAGATTGTAAGTGACAATCAATGTTTTGCAGATCGAGAAATTTTCTTGGGGATACCTGTTGAGCAGAGCGACGATTCTAAATTTCGATATTCAATCCCGTTTATCGCGGTTGCACCCTGTTGAACGTAAAAATGGGCAAGGTTATGACCGCTCGACGCGTGATGGCTGGGATGGACAAATTCCAGGCAGGATTGTTCTGAATTTATATAAACTACTCCGTCATGAGGTACATTGACAATTGGATTCAATGAACCATATGCTGACCTTTCCCTGTTTTGCAGATAACCGTGCAGAGCTATACTTACGAAAATGCTGCGTACCACGTTTTGCATAGGAGGGTATGTCGATTTAATCATGGGACATTGACGAAATTTTGGAATCATCCAGCTGAAAGGTGTTTTGCATAACCTAATTAATTATTGTAAACTTAATTGGAGTTCAGAAAAGTAATTTTGATAATTTTAATGTAGGTGGAGGGTTTTAGAGTACTACCAAGACAGGGCCCAGGGCTCCATTGACATTATCAACAGACTGGATATGATAAACCGAACATCAGAATTAGCCAGACTGTTTGGCATTTTGTTTTACGAAGTGTTTTCGAGGGGTTCGCAGGTAAATTACTTGTAAACCAATTCATTTACTTTTACGGAATATTCGCAATTTGTAATAACATTATCTTTTTTATTACTTTAGTTTCGCGTCGAGTCTATGATGCTACGAATAACAAAATCTCAAAGTCTAATTCCTGTTTCGCCATCCATTCTTCAAAGAGCAAAAATGCGTGCTCCGGAGTTTTTGCCCTTGATTTTGGAACCTCAATCAAAGTAAATCAACATTAAATTGGCTGACTTTTCATTTAAATATTTCAATCAAATTCTTTTACGTTATATAATTTTTCGATTTCAGTTACTACACTGACCCTGTCGCTGTACTAGATTTCCAGTCCTTATATCCTTCCATGATGATTGCATATAACTATGACTATGCTACGGTTATCGGCAGAGTTGAGCATTTAGGAAGGTAATTCTTGCCCTTTTATATGGTTAAGTCAACTTGCTCAATATGGTCTGCTGTTCTAGAGAGGATCCTTTTGGACTTGGCTGCACTGAAAATCAGATTTCTCCATCGATATTAAAGCAACTTGGAGATAACATTCACGTCTCTCCAGCTGGTGTCGTCTTTGTAAAGTCAGGAATTAGGAAAGGAGTTCTCCCTGAAATGCTGGAGCAAATCCTTGACACAAGACAAATGGTGAAGCGATCAATGAAGAAATGGAAGAATGAAGGAGCTACACTTCAAAAAATTCTGGATTCACGACAATTGGGACTGAAACTTATTGCTAATGTAACTTATGGATATACCTCGGCCAACTTTTCCGGTCGCATGCCCTGTGTAGATGTATGTACTAACTATATACGCTTCTATTGGTTAAAATTGTCATCAATTACTAATTAATTTCATCTTCCGACTTATCCCATAGATCGCAGACAGCGTGGTTAGTAAAGGGCGTGAAACACTTCAACGAGCGATTGACTTTGTTAAATCCAGATTCGACGTATGGGGTGGAGAGGTTATTTATGGAGACAAGGATTCATTGTTTGTACTATTTCGTGGTAAAACAAAGGCTGAAGCTTTTAAACTTGGTCGAGAATTAGCAGAAGCAGTCACCCAGATGAATCCGAAACCTGTGAAATTGAAATTCGAAAAAATTTATCAGCCTTGCATCCTTCAAACAAAGAAGCGATATGTTGGCTATTCCTATGAGACTGAAGACCAGGTGGAACCGTTGTATGACGCAAAAGGAATTGAAACAGTTCGTCGGGATGGTTGTCCTGCTGTCAAAAAGGTAACCTAAAACACCGTTATTCGCGAATGACCCAAACTAATAATCATATCTGTTTAGATTCTAGAAAAATCGCTGCATATTCTTTTCACAACAAACAACTGCGACGTAGTGAAAAACTTCCTGCAATTACAATTTAGAAAACTTTTCGCAGGGCGGGTGAGCCTGACTGATTACACATTTGCCAGGGAGTATCTCGGCAGAGATGGGTACAAACCTGGGGCCTGTGTTCCTTCACTGGAAATTGCAAAGTTAGTAAATTTAACATTTTTAGATACATTCAGTTGCTTGATTTCTTGATGTTTTATTTACATTTATTTATATTTATGTTTTATCCAGAAAAGTAACTCAGTTAGATCCTAGAGCAGAGCCGTTGAAAAAACAAAGAGTTCCTTACGTCATAATATACGACAACCCCACGCTTCCTTTGATTAAGATGGTCCGCACACCCGTGGAATTCTCGAACGATTATACGCTACGACTTAACGCTCATTACTACATCGAAAAAGCCATCATTCCAGCCCTAAATCGATGTCTTGGTTTGGCGAAATTGGACGTTATGAAATGGTAACAACAAGTTCAATACAATTTTGAAAGATTGAAGGATTTGACTAATATGAATTACTGTGCTTGATTCACTACAGGTATAAATGTCTTCCTAGAAAATATCTCCGAAATATTTTGGAAGAAAATAAAACTGGGCAGGGGACACTGGATGATTTTGTGGATCACTCCAATTGCCCCCGATGCGACAAAAAGACGGAGAAAGGAATCTGTGTTAACTGTGATTCGAATGTTCAAGAAATGTCATCTTTCTTGGTACAACTATCAACCGACCTGTCTACTAAATTGGTCACGGCTAGCCGGGTACGCTATTTAAGAAAATGATAACTTGTCCCATTAATTGCCACATGTTTATAACAACGAATCGTGTCTCTATTTTAGATCTGCGATAGTTGCAGTGGAGACGATGATAAATGTGCAAATGCCGACTGCCCAGTTTTTCATAAACTTGTAAAGTACCAGCGTGATCAGCATTACGGCAGACAACTCGTTTCTAAACTTAAGACGTATGAGATTTAACACGACTATTTTAAACAAGAGTTCTATATTTACGAAAGTGTCCGTCCAGAAAACTATTTGCAGAGGTACAATTTTTATAATGCGAGATAATTGCAACGATAGTTTAAACTACGAAATTAGTAATATTATTAAGAAATTGCCGATTAAACTGTTAATTTATAACCTTAAAATCCTATGACCACAAACCGCAAATCAACGGATAAACCTTGCTTCAACAAGCTAGTGGGTGTTTGAAATTTTATGAAATTTTCCCAAATTTTAGTTGCATGCAAAAAATTTTGGCCTCAAATTTACGCCGTTCGGGGAACTTTGAGAGACATCATTGAGCGAATTAGTTGCCACCAGGGGCAAATCCTTTGATTTGGGTGTAGCCTCTAGATTTTGCAAATATTTCTCCTCATCTGTTTGGATCTTATCAAGAAAGTTGGTTATCCATTTCCTCCTAAGATAAGTCTCCCACTTACTCCAAAACATGCAGCTTCACGTTACCACCCTCGCCGTGGTTTTATCCCTTTGGGTCAGCTGCTCCTTTGCACAAACTCCGAAACGTGCCGTTCCCAAAATCCTAATTCAGGAGGATGGTCTTATCCTTGTTATGAACTCGGCGAGTGTCATCCTTCGAATGAATGAGGCCAAGGATAAGTAAGTGATTATGATAAGTGCTTATCTGGGGGTGGGGGTGAGCCATGTAAATTTTAGTGGTAGTAATCCTTACCTTTTTTGTAGAACTTTCTCCGCCACCTTCACGGAAGCCAGTACCGTGGTCGCGGCCGAGGGGAAGGAGACGACTTCAGCCACACTTACATTTCTTAAACCACAAAATGTTACAGAGGGTCTAGTAATCAGTAAAATGGAAGTTGTGTAAGTTGTTGATGTAAATTAAAAAGGAGTTAATCTGTCGCTTATCAAATTGGGGAGGTTTAACGAAGGATTGTGTTTTGACAGACTAAAGTTTAGCAAGGAAGGGGGTGGCTACTGGGGAGCTTCCAATGCTACCGCGACCCTGACTGGGACTGAGACGGGGAAAGTATTCAACTTCAATAATGTCGTGTTAATATCAGAAATTGGTCTTTATGCTCCGGAACCCCTATCCTTCCACTGCTCACGGTTTGGGGGATTGTACCCAGCGGAAATTGGGGGAAATCATTCCTTTGCCATTGACTTTAATGGTTTTCAGGTAAGATTGGGGAATGGATTGGGTTTGAATTTTTTTAAATTTCAAAACTGGACAAATTTGTGTAGGTACAACCGTTCGCGAATGACACTAAAAGTTTTGCACCTGCCTACGAATGTGTGGGATTCTTCTCGATTGGGATATTATCCGGAATATTTGTTACTCTCATTCTAATGGCGGTGCTATCTTGGGGATTGATGATGATCCTAGATGTAAAGACAATGGACAGATTTGATGACCCCAAAGGAAAACCTGTATCGTTTGGTGGTACTGATTAAGGCGTGGGGGTGGGCACTAGTTTTTTTTCTTAGAAAGTTTTTCAACTTGCACTTAGCTTGTTTGAAGACCAGTCATCCGTAGTTGATTTATTATGATCCAAAACATGTATACATTCCATTGCAACCATTCATTTTATCGTTACGTATTCAATGTCAATCACTCACATACTTGTTTCGCATTTATAGATTTTACAGAAAATTATTCAGCAATGTAGCTCCCAAGTTATGTGCAATGTATTAGGGTAATGATATCAATGAATGTGTAAGGGAAGGGATTAGTGGACGTACTTTATGATCTGTGAAATAAATGTAAAAAGATAAAAAATATTCTAGTCATCCTTTAGTGAATGAAATTCGAGGTTCCTTATCAATTAAGAAGGAACGGGGGGCTTAGAGTTATTTAACTGGCTGTTAAATTAGAAACGGGATAAATGTTATTTTGAATGAGTTGTACAAATAAAATCTCAATCTACCATTTATTTATTGGACGGGGTGCGTTAAGCTGCTTATTTAATTTACTGTTACAGTCATCTATATAAATACTATTGATTTGCTCGAGTCACTTATAAAATATATAAAATTGTTTGTATATTACCTACATAATAGTAAATAAGTACTTCAATTTTTTTCTCAAATACTCACAAGGCTGAGATTCACGGAGATTGTCGTTATCATAAACATGGACGAGAAGATTGTGAACACTAATATTTTTTAAAGCAGTTGCTTTGGAATGGCATCAATTGGTGTCATGCATAGTTTACTGTTGTATTGTAACTATTACTAAAACTATAATATAGCAGATAGAGATACTCCGATATTCAGAGGCACAGGGTAGAGAGAAAGCGTTGCAATTCAGTCACCGGTCCACAAGTTTCAATAGTTTCATCACAAGTACATTTAGTCTAATTGTATCAAATGGAGTGTTAAATAATCAGTACCTTAAAGTTAAAGTAAACATTGCAAAAAGCTCCCTGGAATAACATTTAAATTCTTTTTCACTCAAATGTCTATTGAGATAATAATGTCACAATGTAAAACTAACTAACTACAGAGAGCTGTCAAAATCTAAAATAATGTTGAAGACGTGTAAAGCCAAAATAGTAGCAGCCACCATTAAAATGGAAGGTAGCTGGGTTGGAATAACAGTCGCGCTGCTTCTCAATGCTTCCGGGTCACCTACAAATACGGAAAATTGATTGCATAGAATTTTTTAGTACTGCCACTGCGGATGTATAATATAGTGCAAAGATAAGTTACAAACCTAGAATAAATTCCTTGGCAGGTGACGACATTTTTCCATCTCCTCCATTAGAATAAGCAAGGACTCGAAGGACATACATTTTCCCTGGTTGAAGTCCACCAATAGTAGCTTCCAACTTTCTGGACCCAATAGGAATGTAGGTGTCGTTGGCAGTGGCGATATCTTGGTCAGCTTCCCAAATTCTCAACTAAATATAGGGACATTGTGATGTAAAGCTACTAAATAGCACTTATTTATGGCGTAGCACATTAAGGCATTCCTTACCTTGTAGCCACTAAGCGCTTCTTCGTCTGTTGATGGAGCAACATATCTCCAAGTGACAGTAATTGTTGAAGGATCCAAGGCATTCACAATCACGGAAGTTGGTGGTTTCTGTGGGGCCTTTTTCAATGTTCGCTCTAAAAATATGACATAAATGCATTAATACATTTCTGGCAACTTGGTAATACTAACTAGTATCAAAAGGATATTAAAAACGAACCGTATATGGGTTCACTCGCAGGTCCCGGACCAGCGGAGTTGTAAGCCATAACTTGTACATAGTAGTAGGTATTTGGTATCAAACCAAGAATTAAAGCGTATGGATTCTTTGACCGACTCAGGTAATTCAATGCTTCTGCATCGTACAAGTTGTTGTCCTTCTTCTGCCAGTATCGGATCTAAAAGTAAAAAAAAAATGAATTATTGTGCACAACTCAAGTTATCCTGACATATGAAACTACTTTTGCATACCCGATAACCCAATAATTCTCCACGAATTTTCTCCCGTGTTTCTTCAACCGGTGCCCAAGTCACATTGATGGCAGTAGAGTTGTATGGTATGGGCATCACAACTGTTGGTGTAGTTTGTGGCATGTCTTCAGCACTGTAGATGCGAGATGCTTTTGAAATTGGACCGTATCCACGAGCGTTCCAAGCCTATGCAGTTAGTTGTTGGATACGTGATTAAAATAAATTCAAGTGCTTTATACATATCCTTGCAGCATTATTACAAACCTGGACTTTCACTTCATAAAGAGTGTAGTAGTAATTGGAAGGAATAGAGACAGCATAACTGCCAATGTTTCCCCATTTATCCAAAACCTGAGTTTGATATTCTTCAATAATGTCTTCACGATAGCGTCGCCAAAATATTTTATAGTGAATTCCAGGAGCATTTTGATCTTTAGGTGGAAGTGGCTACAGAATAAAATTAAAATTAACACGTCGCTCGTTATTGCGGGCTTTCGTACAACATATAAAAATACAACTTAAACTTACGTCCCACTTAATGGTCAATGAATTAGTTTTGCCTCCGCCACCTCCAACATTTCTTGGGAAAAAGAATGGCCTCTCTGGAAGAGTGTTATATTGAGGGGAAGGCATAGAAGGTTGTCCAGCTCCAAATTCGTTTGATGCAATAACCCTGAATTCGTAAGCACACCAAGGGGACAACGTTCCAGTTATTCTGACTTCTTTTCGCAAATTTTCTCCGACACGTGGGCCCAATGTTCGATCTGCATCAAATGCTGACACATCTAGAAATTATAAATTAAGTCCGTTAGGTACTTCTTCAATTTTCGAAGTCTATTTCTCTATTTTTCCATACTTATTGCCAAAGATTCCCACACCGAATCCCATTGGGCCCGGCCTTCAATGGTGTAAAGATAAGCTGGTGCGCCGTTAGTTGCTCCATCAGTCCATCGAACAGTTGCATTGGTTGAAGACAAATCAAAGGCTTCCACACCGCCGGATGGACCAGGGGGGCCACGAATTTCAACACGGCTTACTGAGAATAACTTTCCAACCCAACTTACTACTTCACATTCGTAATCTCCTTTGTCAGCCAGGGTCAAGTTGAATATCTCCAAATAACCAAACCTTGGATCAAGTCGAACTCTGTTAGCCCAAGTTGAAGTCAACAGAGAGTCATCAATTTTAAGTCCGTTATGTCTCCAAATGTAAGACATGTCCAGAGAAGGATCTGCATCAGCTCGACATCTTAGTGATAACTGCGAACCCACGGCATACTGGATACTAGATTTAAAAAAAAGTCGGATGAGTCAAGACCGCTTTATAAATGCTGTTTAATGCGCTTTTCATCAATCGAAAATAAACAGTGTGGAAACAACAGCTGCATATAATTATACGTACCGATCAGGAAGTTGTTCAAGCAGTATTGGGCCTCGCAGCACTGTTAATCTTCCTGTGCTTTCATCAGTTCCTCGTATATTTGTTGCGATGCATGTATAAATCCCTGGGTCATCTCTAGAAACAGGCATAATCTGAAGACTGCCACTGGGAAGAATCTGTCGACGACCTCCTGATCCAATAAGATTCCCGTCTTTCCTCCACTGAACTCTTGGTCGAGGGGCTGCCTCAGGATCACAACGAATTGTCACGTTTCCATTTTCCATCGCTAATATTTCTGCATCAACAGGCCTCTTCTTAAAACTTGGTCGTAGCACTGGTAAAAAATTTAAGATTAAAGAAATAATCGGTTCAGAAAATTTCATAAACAACTAGATAAATGTTCCTCTCTTACACAAGACTCTGAGTTGGGCAGATGAAAATCTGATGGCTAAGGAATTATTTGCTCTGCACTGATACATTCCAGCATCCCTTTCTTCGTCCAACTTTCTTATCGTGAGTACATTATCTTGAACAAAATATCTCCCAATATCTTGTGACGGCAATGTTTCTGAAGTTAACATTATCCCATTTTTATACCATTGATATGAAACGTCAGGAATTCCAAATGCTTCACATGTCCAAGTAAGGTCTGAATCTTTATCAAGATGTTTGTTTTCCAAGGGAATCGTGAAGTGAGGAGCAGCTATAAATGTGTGTCGATTAAATAATAAAAATACATAAGAAACCTGATGGACACAGAATGAATGGGAAAACATTGAATTGTTTATAATATCTACTGACCTTGAATGCTCAAAGTTACTGAATTTTCAATGTACAGTCGACTATTTGAAGCTCGACAAACATACTCGCCTTGGTCTTCTACTGTCACGTTTTTTAAAAGAATTACTCGATTGTAATTTGATAAAATTGCAGTTCTTGGGAGTCCAGAGCCCTTTCGTGTCCAATTATAAGACGGTACAGGACTAGAAAATAGTTACAAGAATGTGAATTTTATCCACAATTTCTACCGTAATTTTAACAAACTTACTATCCAAATGCAACGCATTCCAATCGTATCATATCTCCAGCTTTAGGAGCCTCTGGAAACACTTTCGGAAAGTTATTGGGAAACTTGAGTTGTTGAGGATTTCCTGTTTACCACGTTCAATTGAATAAATTCAAATTTTTCTGGTGATTACCGATTTTAAAAACAAGTGCAAAAAATTATAAACTGGGAGACTTACCATGTGGCACAACTTGAAGATTAAAGAAAGGTCCATTTCTTCCCGAGTCTGACACAGTGCTCTGAACATTACAACTGTACTTGCCAGAGTCACTCATATCTACTGCAGAGATATACAAGTTTCCATCAAAGGATACGAAAACCCTTTGGTCTTCTTCCAAAAAATTTGGAAAATATGTGCGAGACCAGTAAAAGTGCACAGCTGCAATACAGGCAAATAAATCAATCAGAAAACGTCTAAAACGATATCAAACTTTGGTAACATGATTCTACATTACATGGAAAGTATTGCGGTGGATCACAATATATTGCCTTTCCCCAAAACTGATTGGCATACTCAGTGGTCCGAACCAAAATGAATTCTGCAATGTAACCAAAAGACAGAGAAACAGTCTCTGAAATGATGGACCCAAATTCGTTGGATGCGATGCAGTGATAATTTCCTCTGTCATCTTTTTGCACAGGTTCATTTATGACAAGAGTTCCACCGCTCACTGTGTACTTGAAATTCTTCAAGGGGTCGATTCGGGTTGACACAAGAACGTTATTCTGATATCCTTCTTTGAACCATTGGTATGTTGGAGCAGGCCAACCTCCAGCGACACATCTAAATTACAATTGTACACACGCTTTAGAACAGGAAATGAAATCAATTGATGCACATTTGTGTAAAGTAATAATACATACGTCAGTGTAACAAAACTTTGCGGCACTCCTCTAGAAATGTCAAAGACTTCGCTTTTTGGTTCCTTAATAAAATGTGGACCTCTAGGAATTTTCTTTGGATCAATGACGTCAAATCCGTATTCAAAATCCCGATTATCCACTTGAATGTAGGGCACTTGAGATAAAGGAACTTCGCAAATGTATTGATGAGGTTCGTGCCCAGCCACTTTAAGAAGGCCCCACATACTCCGCATTTCAGAGAAACTGAAAATATTGAAAGTCAAATAACATTTAGCAAATCCATAAAATACGCTACTAAAAAAAGTCTTAGAAACAAAATACATACTTGTATGCCAGGTTGTTATAAACTTCGCCAAAATTATAGACTGGCAACTGATCTTGAAGAAAAGCTTGATCCATATTAACCAATTGTGTCCCATCCGAATTGGTCCACAACCCAGGAGCTGACTGTCGCGTTGAAACATACCAACTTCGATGATGTGGGTCAGTCGCAAGTAATTTCCGCACGATCCAACTGTGTTCCTCCAAATTATTTACGCTAATCAAATCCGCTCCATTCCCATACGCCTAAAAAACAAAGATAAATCATAAATCTGAATTTATATCCCAGTTACTGTCACGTAAATAACACAACTTACCAGACAATTCCTTTGTGCCTCATTTCTAGAATGGGTTGGTGACAACACAAATTTATAGCAAGCCTGCTGCGGTGATTGATTAGGTGGGAACAAATGCCAGCCTTGAGGACACTGTTTTTCAGTTTCAACCCCAGAAAAATAGCTTGAATCCGAAGTGTCGAATCTTGGCGGAGATGCGAAAGGATTTCCAAAATCTCTCCGGGTATTGAAAGGATTAAAGGGATCGCCTCTTGGAGGTGGGAGTGGAGGAGAAAAGGAGTTAAAGGACCCATCAAAATTATTATTATTAAATGGATCCCTATCCCGAGAGGGTGGAAGGGGTTGTGGTTGTTGCTGAAGGAAGGGATTTCCATTGTTATTATTATTCAGGTTAGGATTTGAAAAGGGATTCCCAAACGGATCTCGCTCCCTGTCGCGGAATGTATTCTGTTGATTATTATTGTCCAAGTTGTTATTGTTTAGGAATGGGGAGCTATTGGAATTTTGAGGGAATTGTCCCCAAGCCGGAGGCGTACAGAGGGACGCCAACGCGACGACAAGAATGGACCTCCAAGTCATAGTGATTTCCTGGGAGTGTAAAAAATCAAAATTAAATTAGACAAAAAATTTAAAGATGGTAAAAGCCTCAGAAAACACTTGTAACTTACTTGTTGGCGAATTTCTAATTAAATTGGCTATTCAATTCAGTTACCGGTTTTTCATGCAAAATTTACATTGCACATAAACAATCTCAAGAAAATTCTATCACATTTTCAAAACTTTTTTCGTGTCTTTACATTTCACTTAAAATTTTGAATAATAAACAAAATGTCAGAAATGTATATATTTCTTTGTTTATGTTTACGCTTTAACCAGGCAACTGGTGGCTGGACGGAGGGATCAAGAGGAAATCAACAGGCTACCCTAAAAACTGTATTTATTTATTTAATCCCAATTAAAGTATTCCCACTCAACAAACCCAAAGATAAGGCAGGTGAGCCGTTGGAGTGTCCCAGGTAAAAAATGTTTGTTTGATGATTCACTCCTCCGGTCCAGGCGAGACAGGTAAAAACAACCAGAGCATCCATTTAAATTTGGTGAATTTTCCAACAACATCCCAAATTTTGTAGGATTTGCTATCAAAATTTAAAATAATTAGAGCGTCAGGTTAAGACTAACTAATTCTCCACATTTGATGTGGGTGTGCCGCCACACCTAATGTACCTGTTAGTCAACCTGCTAACTTAACCCTTTCCCTAACCCCTTGCACCAGATTTAGTGACCAGAAGAGGATACTAACTTTTTATCCTAAAATTCGTCATAATTTCATCAAAATTTTGTGTCATTAAACATTTGAGGCCCTGAAAAAATCTGATTTTTGTGCACTTTTCGAAAAATGGTTTTTCCAAAATCCGAAGTGTGCCAATTGGTAGCTGAGAGTTGTAGAAAAGGGTTGAGCTTCCCCCCATGAGACAATTGTGGGCATAGAGTTTAATTCCCGGACTGGAAGAGATTTGCGGTTTGATTTCCCTGCTCATTCTTCGTCCAACTTTGAGTGAAGTAGTCACTCACTTCAGTTGAGCTGAGCTAGGTGCGGTTAATTGGCAAAAATTGTTGGGAAAAATAATTGCTTCCTAGCTGGGTGCTAGTTGTACCGAGTGACTGAGGGGAGGGTGACCCTCTCAGGGTGAAGAAGGTACGTTACGTTACTAGACTCCAGGTTGGAGGATAGTATTTTTCTGGAAGAGTCCGATCCAAATTTATCTTTTGTAGAGGGACTTGAGATTTAATGCCATTGCTTTGTAGGAAATTATTGAGTAGTTCAGTCTTTACACGCAGTATTAGTGGCCTTATCCGGGGTCCAATTCAGGGTAACTTATCAGAGGGAAGAGTTTTATTTTGGAGGTCATTAACCACCAGCAGAGTAGATTACGGTAATCTTTCTTCATTCTTCTGTCCCAGTAGAGTAGGGAAGGGTCCAAGCAATTTTTTTGGTGCTAAACTTCATCGAAATTCGCATTTGAGAGGAGTGAGTACAATGGCTCCAATCCCGGCTGACGAGGCGGCTGCCAAGGTGGAAGAGTTGGTCACGACGAAGGAAGTTTTGATCTTTAGCAAGACCTACTGTCCTTTCTGTAAGAAGGTGAAGGCTCTGTTTACGGATTTGGGGATTGAGTTTCACGCCGTGGAGTTGGATTTGATGGAGCCGGAAGAAGCCGAAGTTTTTCAAGGCGTTCTCAAGGATAGGACGAGGATGTCCACGGTTCCAAATGTCTTTATTCATGGGACTCACGTTGGAGGGTGTGACGACACCTTTTTGAAACATAAACAAGTTGGATTGCTTAACGTGGTTAAGGGCTCGGATAAGGAGAGTACGTCTGGGAGTGTGAGCTATGATTATGATTTGATTGTCATTGGAGGTGGGTCAGGGGGTCTGGCGGCATCCAAGGTGAGTAGGAATGGATGTATTGGTTTCTGTTTGGTAGGCGAATTTTAATTAATTTTGTCTGTTCATCATAGGAAGCGGCAAAGCTTGGGAAGAAAGTTGCGGTTTGTGATTTTGTGAAGCCTACTCCAGTTGGGACAACTTGGGGTCTGGGAGGGACTTGTGTCAATGTTGGATGCATCCCGAAGAAATTGATGCACCAGGCTGCGCTTCTTGGGACGGCTTTGGGTGATTCGACTGCGTATGGGTGGCAACTTCCTGCTGGAAAAAGTATGTGAATTCTATTCATATTATTTTTAAATAATTGTTTTTTTAGCAATTAATTAATTACTATTTTATTCGAATTGGTAGAGACTCATGATTGGAAAGCAATGGTTGAAGCTATTCAGAATTACATTGCATCGTTGAATTGGGGGTACCGAGTGGCCTTGAAAGATGCTAAAGTGACTTATCTCAACGAATTTGCTGAGTTTCTCAACGACCACACAATAAGCGTAAGACTTGTTATAATATTGTTTTTTACTGGAACAAGATGGTTAAATTTTATATTGTGTATAACAGACTACGAATAAGAAAGGCAAGATTCAAAAAATCACTGCGAAAAACTTTGTGATTGCCGTTGGTGGGAGACCGCGCTACCCTGATATTCCTGGTGCATCGAAATATGGAATTACTTCTGATGATTTGTTTTCTCTTCCACATCATCCTGGAAAGACTTTACTCATCGGAGCATCTTACATTGCATTGGAATGTGCTGGATTTTTGGCTGGAATAGGAGTTGAATCAACGGTCATGGTAATTGATGATTGATTAATAAATATATTTGCTAGTCGCTCTATTTACTTCAAATTGATTTCAATATTTATATATAAATACTTCAGTTGTTTCATAATGAAATTGATTTTGTAGGTACGCTCAATTTTACTCCGAGGTTTTGATCAACAAGTGGCTGGAATGATTGGAGACCACATGGGAGAGCACGGTGTTAAGTTTTTGAATGGCTGGATTCCAACTGCGGTCACAAAACTTGCGGATGGAACAAATGGAGGGCTGCCACGGCTTCTGGTTACGGCAAAAGAGGCTGCTGGCACTGGTGCGTTAGAAGTTGAAGTCAATACTGTCGTTTTTGCAATTGGGCGGGACCCTTGTACTAAAGATCTTCATCTCAACGCTGCGGGAGTGAAGCTTAGCTCCAAGTATGTTTATTATACTTTTATAAATCTATGCAGGCAATAAACTAATTTGAACATTTTGCTAGAAGTGGAAAAATTTACACCAATGAGAAAGACCAAAGCAATGTTAATCACATTTATGCCATCGGTGATGTTGCTGAGGGCCGTCCAGAACTTACTCCAGTGGCCATTCAGTCGGGCACACTTCTAGCCAGAGTAAGTTGTTGTAATTCAGAAAAATAATTGTAGTCTATTTTACTTTTATATGCTGCATATGTGAACTGTTCATGACTTTTCTTCTTTTCACTGTTCACGTGAACACATTAAGTTAGTAAATGCCTTTCTTAATTTTCTAGAGACTTTTTGCGGGATCCGAAGTTCTTACTGATTATGTAAACGTTCCAACTACTGTTTTCACTCCGTTGGAATATGGATCTGTTGGCCTCTCTGAGGAAGCTGCCATTGAGAAGTATGGAGAAGAAGACATTGAAGTGTTTCACTCAAATTTCCAACCTCTCGAGTGCACTCTTCCTAAGCGAGATG
>JAAXNX010000591.1:0-26247 GCA_036491905.1 Folsomia manolachei | reverse complement strand
TTCCCCCAGTTGTCTACGATGACTCCAATAATCAAGAACAACTCAATACAACACCTATCCTGTAGTTGGAACAAGACACGACCAATGTTTTACTTACTTACACTACACAGCAGGCTTCATCTTATCTGAGACGTCCAATAAAGAATTAAAGCTGGGCATGAATGAATGGCGAATCAGTCGAGAAAAACCTCATGACAGAGTGGAAATAAAATTCAAGGGCAATTGCACAGTTTCATGAATTTTACAATATTTTTAATCGTCTTTTTTCTATAATGCTGAACGCTACTGACAATCCGAAGCCGGTGTGGGAGAGATATATGTCAAGAAAATTAGTGGATTTGGACAAATTATGATTTACTGTTAGCCCACCTCGCAAATAATTATGGGCGAAATGATGAGATTTCATATTAAAATTGTGCCATGATACAATATCTGCTTGCTAAGATTTTTCTCGAGTTCTGGGATTTTATCTGATACTCTACTGGAAGCGTCATTCCTGTTCCAAGTCGCAACTGTTCGGAAAATTCACTTATGCATCTGTACATGAGACTCCCTTTGTAGTTGGGATGGGATGTATGGAACTGAGGCGAATATACTGCTTTCCTCCTATAATGGCTCCCAGAATCTAGAGCAGTATGGGTTTGATACGGTCCCAAGCTAAGTGGAAAATGGTACGTAGTAAGTGATTCATATAAGTCAAATCAGTTCGTTTTTAAAAGTCTAGAAAGTATAACGCATTGAAAAATAATAAGTTCTGCAAATTGTTGCAAATAACAAATTTGTGTGAATATTCGACCCAACAAATTACTTGGTGGACTGGATTACATTACCATTTGGAGACAAGACAATCAATTGGCGTCTTTTTGTACTTGTTACAAGCAAATCATTCGTCACCAGTATGTCCTCTCCGAAAGAATTTCACATCGACGCAATATATCCGGAACCACTGAGTCGCCTTCGACGGGGTCATGGTGGTGGAATGTCCCCGACAGAGTCGCAAAATTCTGCATCGTACCGAAGAGCAGTTAAGAAACAGAGGAGCCGTGGGTCTGCTGGAACAGGTCGATTTAGGACGCAACCTATAACCTTTCAAGAAATTAAGGTAGGATGATGTAAAGTATTAAGCATATTTTTTTAATGTTCCAAATTTTGACAGCAACAAATGAACTTCATTTGATTCGCAGGAAGTGGACGAAGATAACATTGTAGAGCCTGAAAGCAACAATTTGCGTGGTAGTGTTGGAACAGTGGCATCATGTTCCTCCTTCAAATCCGAAACGGATCTTAACGCCAGTTTTCAACTATTTTATCAATCCATAAAAGCTGGAAATGATGATGACCCCATCGGATTAGATATTCCGGCAAATAACTGCGGGATTGTTTTGTCTCCAGAAAAATCGTCAACGGGAGAACGTCCTTGTCAACCGTCTCACAATAATTCCACGCCTAATACAACGCCCACTGCCCCCATCGTTATCTCCTTAAATACGAGGAGTCGTCAATCATTTTGATCCATTTACTATTGATTCTTGGGCGAGTCATAAATTCAAATCCACTTAATATCGTCATTGCTAACTAGAATTGAAAATATTTAACAAATGTAGGAGCGCAATTATGTGATTTATGTATTTTTGCCAATCGTGCCGAGTAACAAAGTCTTTTTTTGTTTATTAAGTATTGCAATATTCTCATCTAAGTATGAAAGAAAGCTACCTGGACAATTGTATTATTTAAGATAAATTTTTGACTTTATAATTTGATTTCCATCCATGTTTTTGGTAAACATTTTCCCCATAATGACGCAAGTTGAAGTATAGCATCGATAGCTGGAATAAATTGCTTTAAATTGAAATATCTCCTGTTAAATCTTCTGCCCTGGTAAATTGTAATTATTTGTAGGTTTATATCATTCCTAATACTTTTAAAAGTCTAATGAAAGTGTATTACTAGAAGTTTTAATCTTGAAGGCTCGGATTGCATAACATGATATGATATGCTTAACTTAGACATTAAATAGTGACATAATTGGTGTTATGCGAGTAATACACATATCGCTTGATTGCTTTTTCTCAAATTATTGACGAATTTCTCCAAACAAGTATAGATAGGGACCAAGCAAAAAATCCTAATAATATTCTTATAATCAGAATGGGTAATACTTAGTAACTCCTTAAGAGTTTCACCCAATTCCATGCAATAATTCAAAAATGAACAAAATAAAAAAGCAACTTTATCCCATTTATGTTCATCTAAATCTGGTCACCATGTATTAATAATACGGGCCCAAAAACGAATCAAGTTGTTTGGTTCAAATAAAATAAGATAAGTACCATAGATAAGGCAGTGGGTTGAGTTTCTCAGTCAGTCAGTCAGTCTCAGTCGATGCATTTTGTCCTGCCGTAATAATATCTAACGTCGGATTAATTGGAACTGGTCCAGGTTTGAGACAGATTTTTGCATGTCATTCTCATCCGTCGCTATACTTTCTTATTCGCAAATGGTTTCACTTTATAATGTTCCCATTTGCAGGATTTTTATTTCTCCTTGACTTATTCGTTAGTTAATAAATTGTCCCTTCTCTGTCTGCCTTAATGCGATGCAAGTCAAGGGAGACGCTGAGATCTATCTCTATTCAAATATTTAGTGTTTAACTTGGCGTTGTTAGTAATATAAACAAGAAAACTTAATGGGAACAACTGTAAAGAGAAGGTATTTAAATTTAATGGAAATTTAATTGAATTAACAAAAGCTTGGCTTGGCTACTGCTTTCTTTCCATTGTGATAAATAAAAATGAATTCAATTCAAGGTGTCAAACGCATGTTTGTACAATCGGATTATTCGCTCATGTATTTGCCAGTCATTCTACCACTTATCTTGTCAAATACACATTTTCCTGTATTATCCTGCTTGCATGCAAAATTTCATCTAGATACACGTAATATCGACCAGATGCCTCAGGATATCCTGAGAAACGTAAACAAAACAAAAGCGTTGGAGGTGACAATGAAATAAAGTTATCTGAGACTGAGAACTACGTTCGTGGGTTCATTTGTTGATTGGAGTGTGTTACTCTAATTCATGACATTTCCTGTGGCTTCACGAACGAGAAAGTGTAAAAATAGTCAATTTTTTATCCTTGAAAATATTTGCCAACTCAACGCCGTGCCATTTACCTGCACTTGACTGCCCACAACACAGAACAGAAGAGGTTTCTCTTTCGTCGTTGCAAAGCTTACGCAAAGTTTTAAGTTTTTGCAACACAACACGAAACAAAGAATTTTGTGGTTCTCACGTAAAATGGATCCATCCGCGTTTTGGTTGTGACGACATGCCGCAGATACACACAATTCTTCGTGATTACGTGATACAAGGAATAAAGTTCGTGCGACAACCAAAACGCAGTCGCTTTCTTGTTTGTGTTACACTTTCATAATTTTTCTTGTGGTGATTTATGTTTCAATTGAAGAATGACAATTTGTCTTACTGCATTTAATAAATTTTTCGTTTTACACTTCAAAAGTATTACAAAAACTGGAGGTGGCATGTATTCATGTTGTTCAATGAGTGACTTCATGACAATGTACAATGTAATTCATTTACCATGATCATATATATCAACCACACCATGAAATGGACTCACTTGGATAATTCCACTGACATTAATGATATTTCGTCCAATTGCTTTAGTGTTGAGTTGAGATAACAACCTCAATTACTATATATGTTACACTTCGGATCTTCTGCACTTTCCGGGCCACATTGATGCCAACATAGCAACCAATCCCAATCCCAACCAATTTAGACCGCATACATGCTCTACCGTTGTCTTTAATTGGATATATATTATGCATTCATAAATGACTTTTCAACTCAGAGTGGCCAGAGCGTAGTATAGAACGGAAATGCTTCCGTCCATTCGTTCCGGTTTTGATTCTCCGTTGGTTCAATAAAACTTCGAGTGTTAGTTTTACGTCCCCTTATTAAGTCATGGATAAATCAACGCCAAACTATTCCGTTGCAATCACATCAAATCAAGAGCACTAACAATGCCATGTCATCCAGATATGCATATCTTTTTGGTTATGAGACGGAAATCAGTGGAGCATTTTCAGAGTCAAAATCACTCTCGAGCATTAATTTTTAGCAAATTTGGATCCTTATGAAGTTTGATGGTTCCATATTTCCTGCCCTTTCTGCGACTGCTCCATCATAGCCATTTTCTATTTATGCAAACAGTAATGAAAATTATGGATGAACCTGAATTGGAAAGAGGAAGTAAAGTAGTGTAGTGGTGAGGAACTCGTAGAAATGTACAATGGAAACTAGTGCATGAGACTAAAGGAGTGGGTGCTCTAGTACCATACCATTTGTTTGACAAACTGTTTCCATGGCTTGGTCTCAGTCAGGGACCCCACACTCAATTCCAGGTGCTTCAACCACCAGGTAGAGAATATGAGGGAACAATTCTATAAGGTAACTAAATTGGCATTCGGAGTTTCGGACTGACGATGAAGACGTGTGCTCTATGATTTTGGCTGGCTCGTTTAATAGTTATTGAATTGGCATGAATACGACGGTGAAGCGACGGGAAGAAATTGACTGATTCTACTGGAAATTACTGGGTCACGCTTGGTAAGTTGAGAAAATTTATAAAACCATAAGATCTAATGAGAATGCGGTCCTTGAGTCTTTCTGAATTTTTTTTGTGACTGTGTACTCATTTTGTTAAAGCGACTTTGAATAATCATTTTACCGAGTGATTATTTTGTCGCTTTTTTACAACCCTAAATACTTGTAAATAAAAAGTGAGGTCATTATATAGGAGCTTCAGGAACCACTTAGTTTGTGTGTCAGTCTGTCGTAGTTGTAACTTTGGACTTGGCATTTAAAATTGTCATTGTGCACTTTGTAACTATGTAACTTTGAGGTCTTAAGCATCCTATGGTTAGTACGCCATTCAAGTCTTTTTTGTCAACCTTTTAGAGCCTATGTCGTAGTTCACCGCTTTTCAAATAGTACACTTGATATTTGTAGCATGTGTCACATGAGGTAACAATCGAAAGCTATGGATAAGTTTTGCACACTGGCATATTTAAGGAGGCTGAAGCTACTCTTCAGATCTGTTCTTGATCAGTTTCTTTAACTGCTGAAATTGGGACTGTGTATTATTTGCAACAGTTTGTAATTAACTGTGTAATTGGAGGTGATAACAAAAAAGATACAATGTGCGAGATGCACTATTCATCTTTTGTTTAAATTAAATTTGTGTAGAGACGTATTTCACGTTCGCTAGAGGAAATCATCCTCCTTCAACTGCAACCATTCCTTACTTTTGGTTGAAGGTTTAACTGACCCCAAAACATAAAAGAAATGGATTTACTTTTTTGGGGGAATTGGTGCAGAAAATGGACTTTTTAGCCTTTCAGGTTCATGCACAATTTTATTTTAACAGAGTATGCGTAACATCAAAGTAAATTTTACCAAGTTGAGGCCACGCCACGCCACGAAGCATTAATTTAGGCTGTGATCTGAGGTAGATGAGAGAACGCATAAAAAATCAGATTTACTTATACTCCCGTATCTGAATTGTTCACATTACTTCGTGTTTTCATCTCCTGTCTGCCTTGATTGTCTTTGTCTGAATGTCCTCAATTTCCCTGATCTTGATGAGATGAGAATGATACGTGATTCTCGAAAAAGCGAGAGCTGGCAAATTTGACTATTTTATTTAAAACATGAAATAAAGCCAACTCAAATTGCTGGCAGCCGATCGTTATTGTTGACCATTAATCATAGTGGAACTGCTTTCTTCTTTGTAAATATTGAATTGACTTTTGTCTAATTTTTTGTACTATTTTAGGTCGGAAACAAATTACAAATTCACTTCATTTTAACTAAATTACTTTCCTCCTCGGCTGATATGGATTGGGCTTACAACACAACCAAAGGGTAGGTTAATCCTTCATTCAGGTCTTGAGAACTATCTATGTAATGTCTTTATAATTAGGTTAAAATTATATTGGGGTAAACTACTTTCTAGCTAATAATGGGGAAGCATAATTTTGCATTGAAATGATTTATTTTAGCACCGGCAGTTATAACATGCCTAATTTTAGAAAGGGTTTAGGCGTGGTTTACTATTCCGTTCTAAATATTACTTGCGATAACAAAAATTATTTAAAGCACAATGAGCTTAGACAATCATCAATCGAAATAAATTTTTACACAATCAATCGTTAACTTTATGTTGGGATGGTAAGTCGTACTGTATGCATTTAATTACTGAAGATTATGAATGATGACTAATTGATGGGTTTGGTGTTAGAGGTATTGAAAGAAAATGTTGTTTATGGCTACGAGAATTATGACGACTTTTTGAAGGTGTTCATAAGTAAACCTTATTTCTTCAGTTGGATGGATTTATTCTATATAATTTTTTCCGCTTTTGTGAATTTCATCGAATTGAGCTTAGACAATCATCAATCGAAATAAATTTTTACACAATCAATCGTTAACTTTATGTTGGGATGGTAAGTCGTACTGAATGCAATTAATTACTGAAGATTATGAATGATGACTAATTGATGGGTTTGGTGTTAGAGGTATTGAAAGAAAATGTTATTTATGACGACTTTTTGAAGGTGTTCATAAGTAAACCTTATTTCTTCAGTTGGATGGATTTATTCTATATAATTTTTTCCGCTTTTGTGAATTTCATCGAAAAAACACTAGCCTGGCTTTTACCCTCTCATTTATCTCATGAATCTAAACCAAGGGATAAGAGTCATGCAATTTATTTAGAAATTAATACACTGTTCATCACACTAGGAAGAAGGGAGGAGGAGGAGAAGGAAGGCGAAGTTTTTTTTGGCACAAAAACTCATCCCCATTCTTTTTCCCTTAATGATAAGAAATTTGAGTTTTCGTTTTATTGTTGGAAGTTGGTGTGTGATACAGATACAATACCACGCCAGGAATATACAGATGCATTTCGTCAACAATCATGTAGTACGAGCTCAGTAGCTAGCGTTTGGTGGGACCAACTTGGTGGGAGAGACACGGCAAATTGTCTCATTTCCTAACTAGATCTGCATGAAGTCATTCGTCATTTGAGTTGTGTTCCATGCAAATACTAAGAACGACTAAATAAATTCAAACCCAGTGTTGCGATGTGACAGTGACATAAATTTTTAGCACTACTTACTGTTAGTTCGTAATATTTAGACAGTTTAAAACTTTTAAATTAAAAGTGAGACTTGATTTCGAATCAGAGAAATGTGAAGTTACTAAAATTCAAAGAAATCCTTGGTTTTACACAGCTAAAAACTGGTTACTAATTTTCCTTGCTAATGAAATAGGAATTATTATCCATGCAACTATGTCCAGATACCAGAATAATCGGTAGGTCTTGCTATTGTGTAATTTTTAAATGAGTAATGTCATTCGTTTTACACAAGTTAACTTTACATATTTCTAATACTATTCATCTATAGCTGTGGTTTTAATTAAATTATTGAAGTTTGCGGTTGTAGTAGTAATTAGCATCGGTTCATTGGACTAAAGTGCGGTGGTTATGTTATAATACCGATAAAAATGAGAGAAACAAGTGTTTGTGCATAATTTTAGTAAGATCATGAAACTCTAAAATGAAAGACATTTCTTTTTCTCAGGATGACTGTGTCTGGAAATGGAGAGGAATCCGTTTCTGCTGTTCCCATTCCTATCGCTAGAAAAATGAAACTAGATCAACAGGTAAGCAAAGCTGAGATATAGCATTGATTGCAAAAAAACTGCATATAATATTAATACCAGAACAAATACTGGATGCTCAGGGTAAATGCACTCATAAACTGCAGGAAACAATAAGGATGTATTGAAAGTCAACTCTTCGGCAGATACACATGCCATTCAAACTTTTGAAATTTACAAATACATTTTTATTGTCCATGCATACTTAAATATGTGCACTTTAACTTCATAAAATAAATTTTACGCCATACATAAAACCGGCTTGATTTACAATTAGATCTAAACTCTATTTCTTTTCTTCGTTGAAGCTATAATAAATTGACATCGTTATTTTTCTGTTGAAACACAGCAAGCGTCATTTGTCATCAATTTTTAAAAAAGAATTTATTCTGTTTACCGACTTGTTTTCAAACATTTGGCAATAGGGTTAGCCCATAATTTCTTTAAGTGGTATGTGACAGACACCTTTCAATAATAGCATCCAAATATATTCCACACAGAGTAAATTTGTAGTTTTAACGGAAAGCACTTACTTTCTTACTAACGGAAAGAAAACATTTTGTTGGATTGAATTTTGTACCCGTTCAATGTATGTAATTCTCAAGTCATGAAAAGCTATACGGGGTAACCAGTCATTTTAACAAAGGCCCGTCGGATGCATTGTTGCTTTGTATTGTTGGAGGTTTACGCTTCAGGCAATTCTCTGTTTAAGTAGTAAACAAACGTAAAAAATTTGAAATTAAAAAAAAATATTGTCGGAATTTTATAACATTAATTTAAAAAATGTTTTCAATTACTAGACCTCTAATTTTTTTTACTTCCTTCAGAAACAATTAATTGAAAGTCGCCAAAAGCAGAAAAGAAAACAGTCCGGGATCCCACACGTTTCTGATGCCCGTGAAAAAAATGATATACTAAACCGGGCAAGTTCCACGCTAAGTGCGTCATCCCGTCGTCCTGGCGTCAGAAGCCCTGGAACATTATCACCAACCTCTGGAGACTCGAAGGAAGCAGGTATTTCATATTGATGCTCAGTATTCTGCGAGTGGAGAAGTAAATTCAATAAGACGACTGCTATTTGAATTTACATTTATTTGTATTTCAGTCAAAATCCAATCCCCAACGGATTCTGAAAGGTCACCTCCTACTGGAGAGAAAGAAAAGATAAAAAATTGGAAGAGACAACCTGCCACAAATAATCCAGAGATCGAGGACGGCTTAGAAGTTTTAGAGTTGGATGATAAATTGGACCCTAATTTGCCCATTGGCCCGGATAGAAATGAAGGTAAAAGAAAGAATATGAAGGCATGAGATACCACATTCCATATTTCATTTTGGATTGTCATATTATTTTTGGACCCTAATTTGCCCATTGGCCCGGATAGAAATGAAGGTAAAAGAAAGAATATGAAGGCATGAGATACCACATTCCATATTTCATTTTGGATTGTCATATCATTTTGGTTCCGTTTCTCATTCGTTGAAATTACTATATCCGTAGTTTGCACTTTATACTTAAAGTAAATTGCTTAACGAACAACCTTATATTTTAGTACTTCTGTTCTTGAGTGGAATGGAATGGGCTTTGTTGAAAAAATGTATCTTTTGTTATGGGACAAAGCAAGTTTGACGAAAAGCTTGATAAAAACCCGGATTCTGAATAGAATTGAAAAGAATGAAAACATTAATTACACCAATCCAATTCACAAACTAAGGGAAGCCATACGTGCCCAAAGAATGCGTGGATGTGGTCAATAAATTATTTATGACCACTTCCATCCTCACTTTACGTAATTCCAGTGGAATACTTCCCACATCACATTCCTTTTTACTGATTACAATTGGCCTATTTCAAAATTTTACGACCCATAAAACACATGTGTGTGGAATGTGCAGTTTGAGTAATTTAATTAAATGAGATGAGCTTAAGTGATCTGAAATGATGATGAAATTAATTCCATTGCATAGGATTTTTAATGTACCATAATGTAATGAGATAACAATTACGGAAGTAAAGAATAGAGGCAACGTAATAAAATGGGAAAACAACTAAATATGGGATTCTCTACATATATTAGATTACAACACTTTCCAAATACACATCCTTACATTCACACAGGAAAGCAAAAACGTTGAAATAGTAATATTGTACGGGCTCTCAGGGGAAAATCAAAGCATATTAGATAGTTACGGCCCATATACATATAGCCGGAGAGCATACTTAAATCAAATCGAAATATAATCTGATCTGTTCTACCTGCTTTCTCCTAGTGGAGAAAGCAACAGTCAGTTTAGTCTTGTGTAGATTTGAAATTGAAGTGGAGTTTGGTTTCCGTTGATGAAGATGTAATGTTGGAGGATGAATGCTTAGTTCCCTGGATGTGCAACTAGTAACGAGATCTCCAGACTCAAATTGAAAGAGAGAGAGAGAATGGAAAAAGAGAAAGCTTAATTTATCCAACGCTATATATCAGACCAAATTGATGGCATGGCACGCCATGAAGAAAGGAGATGATTCTGTTTTATATCCGTGTTTCTGACATTGCTAACTGACTCGGGACAAAATAAAATTGGAATTAGATTTCAGGAGAGAAAGTCGTCCAAGGGTGCTCACACTTACTTAGGTGTAAGTGGATGTGGGTGCGTGCCTGTATGTAGTCATAAATAAATATAGGACACCCAAGGCTTGAAGGGTTTGACAAATTTCGGACAATGAATCGAGGCCATTCGGTTCGGAGGTGGATTGAAAAAATAAAGATCCGAGTTTCAAGATCTGACTTTCCCTCATGTACTTTCTTTCCTCCACTTTTACTTTACTGCCTCTAAAGTGTAGTGTTTTTTCTCGGTAGGAAAGGAAAATGAGGTGTTAAACGAAGTTCTCAGTCTCGTTTTGGCAGTCGTAGCCAATCCTATATAACATATTTTTATACGGGTGCACTGTACTGGACCCTTCATTAACCCTTCAAATACATTTATGGGGTAAGAGGTGTAGGGCAGTCTAGACATGAGGTATGCATTCTTCTAGAATGAAAGTCTCAATTTAAACGTGATTAACACTTGTATAAATAGGTTAGCATTCTTTGTTATTTTATAATAAAACACTTTGTTTGACCAATATTTTCAGACAACCGACTTTATAATCTGGGGGAAGTTAAGCCACTGTCCACTTCCGAATCCTTTGATGGCTCTGCACCTGTTGTTCCGGCTGGGATTGGGGGGAGAGGGGTCAATAGCGACGTGAAAAGCTTTCAATCCTCTGAAAAACTTAATTCGGTAAGAAAAGTAATCTGAGCATGAGTGATATTCCTCGAACTAATTGTCAGCTTACAAATACATACATTACTATGCATGAGCTGTGACTCAATAATGATGGTTGATCACTTGTTGCAGACAGAGGACGAGGATAGCGCATCTCCAAAATTTAGCGTGAACGTGGCTGAAGTGATGGACAATATTGAACAATTTGTACTGCAACCTGCGGCTCAAGGGTACTTAATAAAATGCCGAATAACACGGGATCGCAAGGGAATGGATAGAGGAATGTATCCAACATATTATATGCATTTGGAAAGAGAGGATGGAAGAAAAGTAAAATCATTACACGATATAAATTATGATTGGTGTTATTCGTTTTTGTGGCAGGATGAGTGTAAAAATGCATTCATTCTATTTTATTTCAGGTCTTTCTTCTTGCTGGTCGAAAACGAAAGAAAAGTACAACTAGTAACTACTTGATTTCCACGGACGCCACTGACCTGTCCAGAGGTGGTGATTCGTTTATAGGAAAAGTTCGCTCGAATCTTTTAGGGACCCAATTTACCGTCTTTGATAATGGCGAACCACCAAAACGTAACGCACCAAATGGGGACAAAGGCTCACTTCGGGAAGAATTAGCAGCAGTAATTTATGTATGTTCATAAAAACCTTTAGATCTTCATCTTATAAAAAAGAGCAGTTTAAATATTTATTTACTTCACAGGAAGCAAATGTCCTTGGATTTAAAGGACCAAGAAAAATGACTGTAGTCGTTCCAGGAATGTTAAATGAGAACAAACGGAAAGAGTTCCGTCCAGACTCGGACAATGATGGTATTATAGGTAATTCTACATGAACATACACATGCATTGCAAAGTAGAGTGTAAAATATTTTTGGCGAAATATTTTTTTTACAGAACGTTGGAAAGCCAGAAAAATGGAAGGTTTAGTGGATTTAAAGAATAAAACACCAGTGTGGAACGAAGAGAGCCAATCTTACGTACTTAATTTTCATGGGCGTGTCACCCAGGCGTCCGTGAAGAATTTCCAAGTCATTCATGAATCAGACGGTGAGACAATACAATTAAATAATAAACTTTTTTATGCATTAAAAACACTCAACAATCATTATATTTTGTGATTAGAGGATTACGTTGTGGTTCAATTTGGACGCGTAGCTGAAGATGTTTTTACTCTGGATTACCGTTACCCAATGTGTGCCCTGCAAGCATTTGCCGTTGCATTGACCAGTTTCGACAACAAATTGGCCTGCGAGTAAAAGTCCTTAATTTTTTAAAAAAATAAGTTTTTTTACTACGGAATTGACACATAATCTCTCAGATCTGAGAGATGGTCATTACGCTTGTGAATTCAAATAGCGCCATGCTATTAAATCAAGCTGGAACAATGTTAATCCATCCATTTCATGACCATTAACTATCCATTTAAACTCCACGTCCACTTATTTTACTGCACAAACAAATCAATTCGAGCTATAACACTAAGAATTATTAAAAAAGATGTGTAGTCTATATTTCTCACGGACCAAGGAAGAAGACAGCAGGACAATCGTTGCAATCAAGTTTAAAACAAGGGATTGTGTATTGAATAGCATTCAAATTTGATACCTGTAAATTTATTTATATAAAATATTTAAGTACTATATATTAAGATTCATACCGTATTTTTGTTTCGTTGTATGTAAACGCAAATTTTATTTATTGTAACTTTCCTCTCAGCCTTGAATGCGAGTACCTCAATTAAACAAAAGTTATTACACGGACTCAAATATTCAGCCCTTCCTTTCCTCCCTCTATCTACACAACAATTATATGCAAAACAAAACAATTAAATCTTTTAAACAAATGTGAAGTCTTTCCAGTTTAAAAAGGAATAACACAAATTTTAATGAGACAACAATAAAACAAGAATTGAGAAAAACATGAATATTATCCATGGATAAGGTTGTGAATCAATAAAAGCAATAAGTAAAGTAATTAAGAGGAACGAGAATTGCGATTTTTACTTCCCTTTACTATGCTTTCATCTGGATTTCCGAAATTTTGGAAAATTTTCATATTATAGGCCGAAGAAAATCGAATGAAAACATTTTTATTTGTTTCAGTTCAGAATTCAATTCCATTCTGATTTTTTGGTATTGATCTTTGATAAAAACATTTATGTCGGAAACAATACTCCGTCGTCTGCACCTTTGACGGTGAAGCATGTATTTCTAAAAATTAATAAGGTGAGGCATCTGCATGGGAATTCATGTATTGATCTTTGATAAAAACATTTATGTCGGAAACAATACTCCGTCGTCTGCACCTTTGACGGTGAAGCATGTATTTCTAAAAATTAATAAGGTGAGGCATCTGCATGGGATGCCATGAATTACTATTTTTATTCACCCACTTTTCATGATGTATACATTGTGTTACATATGAAACATTTTATTGCGTTTCCCTGTTTTGTTGTCCTTCCGAATTGGGCTTAATTATGTGTGATCCATGGGAGAAATAATATTTGGTTGGTTCTTCTCTCGTCAAAAACTCCATGGATGGATCTAACATTTACTCTCCCTTTCCATATGACTCTTTATATTCTACTAGAAAATAGGAGAGTAGACAATACTACAATACAATGTAATCCAACTGGATTCCCAACTTCCTCTCCGTGACAGGGAGAAAGTAATCAGTGACAATTGAACTTGATTACGTAATAAATACAAATACGTATAACTTGGCTTCGTTCTAAACTATTAAGGCCCATTTACATGGAGTTGACAATTGGGTGGGTCTCAACTCTCAGATGGTCTGATTTTGAGAGAAGTCTGGTTTTGACAGTAAACTATTAAAAGACATAAAATAATAAATCTGCATGCAAGAGTTTCACAGTTATTGACTTGACCAAAAGTCATGGCATATAACTACCAGAAACAAATGCGAGATACATTAAAATAAAAAATATTTCAAGTGCTATTTCGGTGCTAGCAAGACACATTTTTTGAAGTAGTGTCAAAATATAATACGAAAATAATGGAGTAACGGGACAAAATAAGTACAAAACTACAGATTCTAGTGAATTTAACCAAACAAATCCATCCCCATAATTAAACCAGTATTATGCGTCGCGTCTTTTAAGGTGATAACGTGTATTCACCGTCACCAACATTTTATATATCCTCGACTGTGATATCTAATTTACAAAATTAATTTCCTTCCATTAAAAAACTATTTAAAATACGGCCCAACCCTTGCCTATGCAAAATATAGCCTGACATTGGTTGTCATTTTGCTTATCTAAGTTGGAGATGACATGTTTTTTGTGATCGGTATCTAAAAGAAGAAACCATGTGTTCAACAACAAAATTTCTAATCAATTAATTGAGGTGCTAGTAACTGATAATTGTAGTAATTAGATTAATGCTACTGTTCGTAACAAGAAGTTGCCGATGAGCCACTCATCTGACTGAGAACAAGCAACTAAATTCCAAAAGATTAGTCTAGCTTCACGCCTTCCTTGGGACTAGTTAAGTAGTTTATTACAAAGATTACATGCTCATCACTTGTCATGCACATAGTAATTACTGGAAAAGTTGAGTGGAGGAAGTGCATGATTTGCCTACATGCACTGGGCTGATTGATGGCGATACCTACGATGACACGGATGGGAAAAGTGACGTGATATATCTCCCAAGGGACGACAAGGTTCGTGATAATGTTTTTCCGACGAAATCAAAATCCAGACGAGGGATCATCCCTTTCTGGACGTGATACTGGGAGAAACGGAAATGAAAATGATGGAGATGTCGCCGAAGAGAGGACTCAGAGTCCGGAGGGGGGCGAATCTTCTAATTTACTCCTTCGAGAGAAGAAGATTGAAAACAGGAGTAAAGATCTGGACAAGAGGAGTTCCAGACCAAATTCAACAATCAATAGTGGTATGAAGTACTTTTATTGCTTTGAATTCCAGAGTGTTAGGAGTCTCATTTTCCCAGGGTAGCATAAAAAAGTTGAAAATTTCTAATCAGGGTCCCTCCAGGGTGGGAGTACTGGGAATCGATTTTTTGGGAGTGGAAGTATTTCCGGGAGTAGAAGCAGAGACGGGTGGAGACTTAGCAGATTCATCCGTTTCTTCAATTTATCATTCCGCCCAGGAGTTAGGTACGTCTTTAATTTTGTGCTAAAATATTTGACTGAAGTTTTTATGACACGCTCAAATTGTAGGTTGCTATACTAATATTTTATTTAATCTATAAAAACGTATTAGATCTCATGTCCGACTGTTACTATTCGTGATGAGGGAGAGCCTATGAGTCCTTTCCGAAGTTATCATTCCATTCAAGACAGCCTTTGCTTTGATACGGATCGGGATGACATTTTTAGTTCTCCAGCTGGGTCCATGACTTTTCGGCCTGGAAGTAAGAAGGTAAGCTCACATCTAATAAAGATAGCCCCATTATTATTTCTTCACTCCACATGTAAAGTTCAAATCTCGAACATCTATGCACCAGAAAAAAACCTGCATTGCAGATTTTGCATTGAAAGTTTGCATTGTAAAATTTATTCCTTTTTCCGTAATCGAATAATCATTCGAAAACAATTGAAAAAGATTGACACATTAATCCACCCTGTCTTCTGCATTTTTTAACGAAGTTGGATCACAACATTCACAATTAATCTTGTTTTTTTCCTAAGAGGGTGGGGGGAGTAAGAGTCCACACGATAATTAGAATGGAGCGTACAAAAATGTAATTGTTATCCAGGTACACGGATGTCCGCAAAGTGTACAAAAGTACTTGAGGCCAAAAAGTGATTTGTACATTAATCAAGCCCATCTCATGGAATTGTGCAGTTCTTTAGCGCGATAGCGTGCGTGCCATTTCCAATGACATTTTTGCGTTTTTACATATCGGTCGTAAATATCTGTTTGGAAGTGACGTTACACTTCTACTAGTGACATTTGACCCGTTAATAGTAATGAATGATCATTACATTCGTATTTAACACGCCATTTCAGAGAGTTTGTGTGGTAAAATCGGTTTACTGTCATGCATTAATGATTGTTTCACAGTTGAGTCCTATTTGTATTATATTTCACTTTCATAGTCTTTAAATTCTGTTAGCCATGAGTCGCATAGAATGTGGTTCATTCTCTCCAATCAAGACGAGTTACTAAATGCATGAGTATTCTCACAATAAATTATCCATTGCATATTACGCACCGTAAACCTAAGAACTTGAGGGCCAAGTATATAAAAATAATATAAAACTATAGGACTCCAAATTTCGCAAATTCCTTTCTTCTTCGCGCTTTGACATTGAAACTAACGGATATTATCCATGCAACAGTTGTAACTTGTTTAGCATCATAATCTTGCTTGATTGAACTCGCCGATTTCCTTGGATGCCATCAACAATCAATTTTTGCAAGAACATGGCAATAACCAACTAAAAAAACAAGTACTAACAACTGTCATTGTGTTTTTGTTCTCATCGTGCCGCAGACGTCCTCTCCATAATCACATAACACTTCCATTTAATATTAAAAAATGTGGCAGTTTGGATTGAATAGCGTAGTTACCCTTGAGTAAGTTGAATTCTTTTAAAATGAAGCAGTACTGACTCTTTCTCATTTCGTTAGTCGCTGGTTTCTTGACTTTGTCTTGATTGTAATATGAGCATCGGTAGGTAGTATGGCACAGTTCTTGTATATGATATCACCACAGACTTCCAGTATTCACAATACATATGAGTAACTGGCAAAATTATATTATCAACAGATTTTCTTGTATGTCGATTACTCATGTTGTACAGAGTTGTGCTGAACAACGCTGAATTGACTTTAGTTTTGGTTCATCTTTCATGAGTTAATTTGTTTTGTATATACTTTTCTGCTGCTGGCGATCGTCATCTCTCATTATGGTCAAGTGCTATATTCAGTGAAATGAGCAAGTAATTTCATTTTCTTATAATCCAGTCATTCCGATGGAATGAGAAGATTGGACTATTCTCTGATTTACTCATAATATTTTTTTATTGATATTATTGGCACTTGACCCAGTGTCATTAAGAGTGCAGTTGTCTTGCTCAAATAATATCGTGGCACAGAACATTAGTTCCTTTTTTAAGAAAATTTAAACAGAATTTGCAGCGACTTTCAGCACAGGTGGTTTCTCATGAATTGTTGCAATGTGAGTGACTAGGTATATTAAAGACTGACATCATACCCTCAAAGACTTGCCATTTAAAGGTAATTAAATCATATAATAATGAATCCATGATCTGCCTGCAAATCGGTACTTGGTCTTCGGTGTAAAACAAAAACCACTCGAAATTAGGCAAGCTCTAGTTTCATCCCCGACGAAATGATATTTTTGATCAAGCCTTATCAAAGTAGTTCTATCATATCAGTTATCTTACATCATTTGGGACATACTGCCCAAACACGAATTGACACCTTAAAAACAAACAAAATAAAGCTTATCTCTTACTTATCATAAAGCTAACAACCAGCAAAGAGACTCAATGCAGGAGACGCGTCGCATCCCTTCGTTCCTTCCAGTGTTGAAGAAACAAAACAAAAAAACTCCGATTTCTGTGAGTTGGCTAGGAATACATGAACACCACATTACAGCAAAAAAAAGTAGAACAGAATCCATCTGTTGATATTTAGTAAATAAATACCGGGTATCACAAGAACCGGGAGAGATGTGATCCGGGAGACTTCTCTCACATGTTGATGATTCATTTAAATACTGGGCTATCTGGGTGTGTCCATTTGATCTCACTCAATAGATTTCTTACTCTACACTCAAATAACAAATAATTTCGAGTAATAAAATTCCAATACAATTTCGCGGAATTTTGTGATATTTATTTTGTTTCATTACAACTTTACAGGTACTGAAAAGCGTGGCATTTCAGGAAGTCATGTCGCTACCGGAAGTTGACTTTATCCTTGTCTGGGAAGATGGGTCTGAACAAGCCACAACGGAAGGAGCCAAGGATAAGCGACGTGTTTTCGAAAAGAACCTGGAAGAAGATGGGCTCAAATTGGAAAGGGAGCGACTGGATGCATGCAATCTCAATTTTATAAAAATTCACGCCCCAATGGAAATTCTCAGAAGATATGCAGAGATCCTCAAGCTGAGGATGCCTATGAAGGAGGTAATTATTGAAGGTTTAACTTTTTTCAAAAATTTTAATTTCCCATTACTTAAAATCAGTCATTTTAAAAAGGAATGAAAAATTAGAATAGTTTTGGGAAGATCCCTCACCATGTCTTGTGTTGTCTGTCACAAAAGCGTGCCGTTTGTCTTACTTCATTTTTAGTCTAGAATTCCTCAAATTGTCTGTTGCATGCAGTAAAAAATATTAAGACTGCAACGAATTACAACAATTATTAAGCTCTTAATTGCTTGCTGTAGTTGTGTGTAACCGGAGTATTTAATTTTCTTGACAATGACGTTGGAAAGTTTTAAAGTTGCAGGATTGTTTGACATACATAAAATGATTTGTGAAGTGATGTGATGACCATAATAAGTTGCAAGTCAATACTTTCACTTGCAATCTTTGATTTTATAATAGCTACAAGGGGATTTAGCGGAAAGACTTTATGGAGGAAGTGAAATTGAATACAAGGTTTTTATTTTTATTTTATTAAACCCGGGTATACTATAATTCAGTGCTTGGGTGCAAAATTGTACATAGAAAATTTACACTGTTTTTTTCAAACGCAGTCTTACATCATATATCCAGATGTATTCATGGAATGCAATTTAATTTTAACGCTTCCTGGCTTTGATTTTTCTTTGCATGGCTGTTTTGCGGATATTCCTCTAGTGTCTAAGCAAAGCTGTACATACAAATAATACAAAACGATCGATGGCTTCTTTGTATTGAATAAAATTATCCGGAAACATTACTAAACACAATGATTATCATGATATTTTAGATTCCACAAATGCGTGAATTGAGGAATCACGAGAACAGCATAAAAGCCGAGGTCCTGTCCTGGTTCAACATTTTCACAGACTACTTCCGAGTGGATCCCAGAATATTTCCTCCAGAAGATCAAAAATTTTCCGCCATTTACTCCCGAGATAAGGAATATTTGTAAGTTTGAGTTATCAAAAATTCCATTTAAATCATATTTCGGCAATATGATTTACATTCCCATTGGAACGTTTTCATAGATTTGATGTGGACGACAGAGAATTTTTTACTCCAGCAGTTAGAGCAAGAATCTTAGATTTTATTTTAAGGCGAAAACGGTATACTGAAGGTGAGTTGAGGTTAAAATTGATAATGTGTATAGTTCAATTAGATAAATAATTTGAATGATATTGAATTATAGATACTTTGGACGACTTTGCCTTCGGCATTGAACGTTTGTTAAATGCTGGGATTTATAGTGCTGCTTATCCACTGCATGATGTAAGAGAAACGATGCTACTACTAAGTAGGATGGGAATTGTAATTTTATTTTAAAAAATTGCCGTTCTGTTTAGGGTGATCTCAAAACGCCAGGGAGTCAACGGCATTTATTGTCGATTGAATGGGCTTCGGTCAGTAAATGCCTCAAGTATCAACCTGTGGACGCGGTGGTAAGAATACAATAAACCAATATTCTTTATGCTATGAGTTTAACCTTTTTGGATTTATCCCCATATAGAAAGAATATTTTGGCGTCAAGATAGGACTGTATTTTGCCTGGCTCGGATTTTACACTCATATGCTAATCTTTGCGGCTGGTCTTGGAATTCTTTGCTTTTTATACGGCTGTTTCACTTTGTATAACAATCAACATTCTGAAGATGTTTGTAATCCTGCCTTCAACTTCACTATGTGTCCTCTTTGTGACACTGTTTGCAACTACTGGTCACTGCACGACGTTTGTTTTTACGCCAGACTAACTTACCTTTTTGATAATGATGCCACTGTTTTATTCGCGATTTTGATGTCATTTTGGAGTAAGTTTAGATCATTTTTTGTACCACATCACATTACTACAAGTAATAAATATATTGTTTGTGGTATTTAGGTGCGATATTTCTAGAGTGTTGGAAGCGTTATTCAGCTGAAATCACACATAGATGGGATTTGACTGGATTTGACATTCAAGAAGAACATCCAAGAGAAGAATATTTAGTTCGATTGAAGCATGTGAAAAAACATGAGCGACACATTGTAACGAGTACCAATGAACCTTACGTTCCCTTCTGGAAAATGAAATTGCCATACAGAATGTTCTCAATGTCCATGGTTTTGCTTTTGGTATTTGACAAGATATATGTTATGTCAAGATGGTATTATTTAGAACGGGTATAACATTAATCTTGGACCCCTTGTCGCAGATATCTTGCGCCGTCGCATCAGTTATTGCAGTGGTCAGCTACCGGCTGGCCATTACAGTTTCTATTAACAGATCTTGGAGTCCAAGTGACGGTACGAAGCTTAAAAGATAATGTTTTTCTAGGAGTGCTTGATTTAGTCAAGTTTTAATAATTATGTCTTCTTTTTAACATCGCAGTCCATAGCTGGGGCCTTATCCTTGTCAGTACAACTGCCGCTTGCATCAATTTAGTGTTCATCTACTTCTTTAATTGGGTACGCAATACGACAGAGAGACGTTCTATCCTGCCATTATTCTTGCATTTGTTTTAATGTGAATATTCATGTCTTACTTTAGCTGTACACATTTTTGGCTGAATATCTCACGGAACTGGAACTACACAGGTTTAATTTATATTAAGATCCCCCACAATGTGCAGCTTTTAACATTTTAATCAATACAGGACTCAAACCGAATTTGATGACAGCATAACTCTAAAAATGTATATGCTCCAATTCATCAATTACTACTCGTCCATTTTTTACATCGCCTTTTTTAAGGGCAAATTTGTGGGATCTCCTGCAAAGTATACAAAATTTTTAAGAAAATGGAGACAAGAAGAAGTGGGTACCATGATCATTTTAAAATATTTATTTAACTGAATCATTTCTAAAGTTAAGTAACTTTTTTGTATACATAGTGTGGTCCTGGATGTATGACAGAACTATGCATACAATTGGCAATAATCATGGTGGGAAAACAGGCCCTTAACACAGTCTTGGAAATGATTTGGCCGTAAGTATTAAATACTTGAGTGTTATCCCTCATTCGTTGCTACACTTCATTGTACTTTGCTTTCTTAAAATAATTGCAGTATTGCAATCAAATGGTTTACTCAATTCAAACTCTTGACTGGGATTACTCACGAAAAACGCTCCTTGTTCACGACCCAATGGGCCAAGGACTTCAAGTTGTTGGATTGGGGACCCCGATCTTTGTTCCCCGAATACCTTGAAATGGGCAAGTAGCCATGCATTATTACCCTTACATTCGTATAACAACTAATGAGATCTTGTTTTAATGATTAATTTGTTTGTATATAGTTTTGCAGTATGGGGCAAGTTTGCAATTTATTTTTTATTTTTATATAAAAATATATATTGAGGTCTGGATTTAACGATAAATATATTTTTTTTATAGTTTTGCACCATTTTTGTTGCTGCCTTTCCGCTAGCCCCTTTGTTTGCCTTGCTCAATAATGTATTAGAAATGAGGTTGGACGCAAAGAAATTGTTGGTTTATTATCGACGACCAGTCGGCCAACGCGTTAAAGACATTGGAATTTGGTACGGAATTCTTGATGGAGTAGGTAAACTGGCCGTCATTTCTAATGTACGTATATTTATAATTTATAAATGCATGATTATTTGACTTTGTTGACATTATATTTATCCAATGTGTTTTCTATTTAGGCCTTCATTATTGCATTTACTTCTAATTTCATTCCAAAAATGGTTTACCGGTATGGATTACACGCCTCAAACGATTCTAGATATGGCACGTTGAATGGCTTCCTGGAGCACTCTTTGGCATCATTTGAGACCACTAGTCTTGAATTGCCACCTGATCCTACAGCATACCCTAACCAGACCGTGCCGATTTGCAGGTTCGCAGAAGAAATTAGTGCAATAATTTTTCCAGAGTGCCAATTCATGTTTGTTTACTAATATGATGTTTGTCCCAGGTATCCTGCATATCGATATAGCTATGATGCAGAAGTAAAACTGAGATACAAAAGAACGGATTTTTACTGGAAAGTTTGGATGGCTCGGTTGGCATTTGTTGTAATATTCGAAGTAAAAATCTATTTTTTCATAACATATACCATTGTCAAAAATTGCTTAACACTCACTTGCTCTCTCTTTTCAGAATGTAGTTGCGTTGTGCGTAATGCTGCTTAAATGGTAAAGATTAAATGGCAAGGTTTAAATGGTATGGATTAATGCATTTCTTTTTCTCTTAAAAGGGTGATCCCCGACATACCAAGAAAATTACAAGAACAAATTCGTCGAGAGAGCTATTTGACGAACGAGATTATTATTAAGCAGGAGATGTTACGTGCTCACGGGACTTCTTCTGTAGGAGACAGCACAGCATGGAACCCTGTTGCCGGAGAAAAGGATCTCGAACTAGTCAGATGTCCATCAAACTCTGGATCTTTGCGGCGACGAAATGTCGACGATGCTAGTAATTCAAACTCAGGAAAGGTTGCTGAAGTTATGGTTTAAGTTCAGTATTTTCATGAAACCTCTATTTTCCTCCGTAGTTAAGACTCTACCTGCAATGTGCTATTATTAATTTTAGCAATAGTTTTATTTGCCGCTGCCCCCACGCGACTTTTGTACCGCTTGTGATAATCAATTTATTATAACCCGACTGAAAAGTTATACATATGATGCTGTTCAGAAAATGTGCTTTAAAATAATCCCGTGTTTGTAAGTATAGACTGGTCAAAAAATCATTTTGACATTTATTCAACAATGTACTTTTTTAATTTGAAAGTTTGTTCATTTCCATGATAATTAGATAGGCTGTCTATTAGATGCCTATTGTTACTTTAATTTGACAGTTCATCCATCCAAAAATAAATTAGACTTTGGAATGACAACAAATTATTTTTTTGCACTGTCTAAAATGTTGCATAATGAAATCTTCGTCCCAGTATCTAAGGAAAGCCGAACTGGAAATTTGTCAATTGCAAAAATGACGCCACATGGTTTGCAATTTTTTGCATGAACAACTTATTGCGAATAAGTGCCAGGAAACGACCCCTACTGGCAATTTGTGAGACTCACAACTGCGTAATTTTTCAGACTATGACTAGTCGGACAGACTTGGCCTTGAGCTCCTTTCTTTGTCAGTTTCGTTTTCGTCGGGTTCTTTCCTGGAATTTGATTAATCAAATTTTGATTAAACAAAACAAACACAGGTGCTCATTATTCCGTCATTTTTGATTAATTATTAAGAAAAGTTAGGCAAGGATATCCCGATTATCATGTTACAGTATTGCAATACCTTAAAACAGCTTCGAATGCAAGGGCATCGAAGGTAGGAGATGGATTGTTTTTTAAAAATTGTATTGTGACACAATTTGTGTCCCAAGGTGGGACACAATCTACTGTTGGGACCTCCCAACAGTAGATTGTATTGTAAGAGGTATCCATAAATTTAAAAAAACTAATTATTTTATTTCCTCTTTGTTCCCTTAGCCCAGATGACCATCACGACGTTAGCTGTCCCCTGATTACCCGACTAGTCCAGATCCCAAGGAAGATTCCTGACATAAACCTCTCAACTGCGGAAGACCTGCTATCCCTTGTCTCTGATGGCGTGGATCAAAACGCTGTAACCGTGTCGGGTCGATCCTTCCGGGTATTGGAAAATATACGAGGTCATCGTAACGAGATCCAGGATCAAATCAAAACTGCTAAGAAGGACTGCAGCTGTGGCAAGGATATCATGAAAGTGAAGAAGAATGACATTTCTGCTTCTGCGGGGACATCAAAGGCGAAGGAGTCCAGTGGTCCTTCCACCTCAAAAGGCACGGATAATGAAGGAGCCGTGTCCAATTGTTTTGTGAAATTGGAAAGAATTGATGACTCCTTAATCAAGAAGAAGGTTGGTCGCAAACCTGGACCCAAAATTGGGTGCTCGGGAGGTCCAATTCTATTCGTTGACTTGGAGACAGGGGACGACGTTTCCGAATCTCCAGCTAACCCAACCGCAACTGAGTGTAGGCGAAAAGTTATCACGGATAAAAGTAAGAGCGGAATATTTTTTCTTTTATTAAAAATTAAATACTTGTTTGTAATACTTTGTTTTTGTTTTTGTGATCAGGAAAAGCCCAAGAGCAAAAGCGACGTGAAGCTGCGAAGTTGTTATACAAAGAGTTAAGTGAGTCCTTGTTGCTGACGGAAGACCGACCGTCGTTGGCTCCTTCCAAAGATAACTATTTTGAAGTGATAACAGTGAGTGATGATGAAGATGAAGATGTCTCTCTTTTCGTCCCAGAGTCGCCAAAGTCGATCGAAATTGAAGCCGAATTAGGAGTGTCCGAATTTGAAATTGGATTTGCGGAGGATAAAAATACAGGCATGGACAATACAGATTTTGCTGTCAAACAACTGGATCTTGAACCCAGTTCATGCGACTTGAACAATGCCAGCTTGGAAGGCAATTCTGTTGTGGGCGTCAACCAAATCAAGGATGACGAAAGCTGCACCCGAGCCGCCCTAGAGGAGCTTTTTTTTCAAAATGTGATGGCTAGGCTGAGCCCAGGTTGCCAGGATCTGCGAATGCTAAAGAATTCAATTGCTGTTGAACTATTCGGACAAACCCCCCAAACGCGATGTTTTGCCATAACTGGAAAAGTCTTTTACAGGCAAGAAGATTGGAATGCTAGCAAGTTGCGGAAGATAAGTGAAATTTTTTCGGCTCGGGGATATGATTGTGGGGAACATCTCTACAATGCCTTCCAAACGTTTAATGATCCCTTTTAGTTCCGTACGCACACTAAATAATTTACTGTAAGGCAATTTTTTGCACTTTAATAATTTCGCAGTATCGCTAAACTATTCAGATTTAAATCATTGAAAGCACATTCCAAATATTATTATGATTGTTTGAATTTTTGTTCAACATAGCTTTAAAACCAGAACGAATTAGTTGTTATTCACGATTAAGTATTAAATTTTAGTTTATTTGTTTTATATGCTTAGATGAATTTAGCGTACCGAAAAAGTAAAAAGATCGAAGGCATTTAATAATGTTACTAAATGTGAAACGTACAATTTAATATTTTTACTATTCTAAAAAGTATGTTGTGATACAGACAAATAAATAAACGGAGTTGATTGGAATCGTTTGAAAATTGAAAGTCAATTCTCATTTGTAACACATTTCGACTATAATTTTCGTGCCCTCATTAGAACGATACTGTACTCCACCTCGATGGCATTGGGTTGGGTGGTTGTAGGCACTTGGGATACCAATGGCATGAAACATTGGCAAAAGTCGGATTTGTAAGCATCTCTCAGTTCTTCTGGAATGCGGTGAATAAATGGATTGGCAGCCATCGCGGAATCTATTTTTTTAGATTTATTAGTCTACTAATAAACCAAACAAAACTAAATGTATAAAATGTCAAAGAGCTTACCAATCATTTCTGTGAAACTCTCAAAACAGAACTTTCGCCTGCAATTGAGTGCCTCTTGAACATGGAAGCCAATGGATGTCATCAATATCTTCATGTCTGTGGCTGGGTCAATGCTGAAATAGGACTTTGGAATAAAGTTTTTGACATCCTGTAAAAAATAGTTTCAAGTTTTTAGTATCAAGCCCATAATCTCAGTAAGTTCAAGACTTTTATTTTTACCGTCATAAATGGTTTCCAAGCTGGGAGTTGTCCCATTTTTTCATAGACATGGAACACGGCAGCGTTTGATATGTAGTAGAACGCCATTTCTCCATTCACCTTCAACAGCCTAAACAAGCTTTTAAGTGCTTTCCTGTTGAATAAAGTAAAAAAAAAATAGGAAAATTACAAGTAGGGAAATGCTGAATTATAAAGTAATTTTAATTGCAATACATTACCTCTGATCTGGAATCCAATGGAGGACATGAAGAGAAAAAATCTTGTCAAATTTGCAAGGAAATTCGCAATCATCCTTCATCACATCAGCAACCATATAGGTGACATTGGGATGTTCATACTTGACTGAGGCAAACTCAATCATTTTGTGGGAGACGTCCACAGCATACACTTTCGCCGTGTTTGACGCCACCACCCCCATCCCAGAGAGAGAAGGCAGTATCACGTTTCTGGTGTTGAATCTAAACCATAA